>JAEANM010010635.1:0-15696 GCA_017656035.1 Myanophis thanlyinensis
TATCTATCTATCTAGAATTTTTATGCCACTCGTCTCCCCTACAAGACGATTCTGTTTCGGGACCGGAGTTCCCGAAATGGGACGTTTCCTATCCCGCCACCTCCGTGTCTCCTTGCGTAAAACGGCTCCAGTAAAGGCGTCGCTAAAGCGGCCAAGCGCAAACTCTCCTCCCGCTCGAACGCCGGCGGCTATTGGCCCCGCCCCTCCGCTTGCTGGGAACTTTTTAAATAGAAGGCGGCGCGCTTGCGAATTACGGCCGCGTTCCTACTTGGAAGGTTGGGCGGTGGTCCATTCTTTCGCCACCTTCTGATGGGGTTCTCTGGGCGGCCTGTCTTAGTCGCCCCTGGAGCGACTTCCTGGACTTGCTGCCCGGCCCCCACCGGGAATACGAGGTTTCTTCCAGCGCCAACTCCAGCGCCTTTTTTTCTCCTCATCATTGACCATCTTATCCCGTTGCTTTGAGGGTCGTAAACATTTCGCACCTTTCTCTTTGTTTCTTGGAAATCTCGTTGTTTTAAGCTGAAGCAAACACTTTTGGTAACTGGAAGAAAGCGAGTTGATAGGTGGGGGTGGTGGGGGAATGAGCCTAGGAGCCCTTCTTCTTTTTGATGTGAGGTAAATCCTCCTGGTGCAGCTAATAGGAAACTGTTCGCAGTGCAGTGTATTTGTCAGGACTAAGTTTAGGGAGAAAACTAACGATTGATCATTGTAACTGAATATAGCTATATGTTATAGCTATGTAAGTATAGATCTCTATGTAGATTTAACAGATGCAAGACTTCTCCATTGGCTCTTGTGAACCAAATATTTCAGTTTGATTGACCAACCTATTTTTTCACCACAGTAACAACCTTGTGATGGGTCTGTGTTAGGCTGAAAGAGGGTAAACAGCCCAAAGTCACCCAGTGAAGGTCCTTAGTTGAACTGGATCTCTCCATTAGTACACTTTAATCACTGTATTACATTTTTACTTCCTTCCAAATTTTATTCATCCCACTTGTATAGAGCTGACACCAACTTGATAGCACATAATCAATGCAATACAGTTTCGATGGTCTGCACTAATAATAAGGTTTTATGATTATTATTTCATGGCTACAGTCTCGTATCTGTGCATTTGGAATTTAGGAAGGTAAACTTACTACCACTCTTCTCTACCTAGTTATATTGGGTTGGCATTACTTCTGTCATAATCATATTTCTTCTTTTACTGCAACTGTATTTTCTGTATTAAGAATTAAAATTGATGTATTCATGCAACTTCCCACGATTGTTCGAATGGGGTTTTAATACTGTAATATTTTCAATATAGTCTGGCCAATTATTTTGTTTGTACTCAGTGCCCTGTTTGTTGATCAATTCCTCTGATCTTGGGTGTCTAATAATGTCTTTTGGCATTTTCTAAGTTAAATGCTTTAAATATTATAAAAAAAAAATTCCCAATTAGAAAACTGTTTTCAAGATACCTGTTTTGAGATTAATTGATGAAAAAAAATAGGATACTAAATATTTTGCATTTGATCAGATTCTTATAACTCACTCTCCCAGAAGTTCCACATATGGTAATTATCCTGAGATGAACTCTGTTTAAGAGTTTACCAAACTCTTATTAAAATAAATGTGTGGCACTTCCACTTTATTAGGGAAATTTATGTTTTGTTTTTAATTTCAGATAAATGCTTTACTAGTTAATGACTGCATTCTTGAATACCAGAAATCTGCTTAAACCAAGTTTCATTCTGTTTTGGCTGATCAACAGGCTTGAGAATGGATGTTAATCAAACAATTGCCAGTGCTATTAAAAAGCCAAAAAAAAGGGGAGTCAAAAATAAAAAGAAAAGGTAAATTTGAAGTTCTAATTCTTACACAACAATATGTTTGCATTTTGTTTTTGTTTTTTCCTCTTGGGTTTATTTTCATTTTATGTTTTGAATAGTTCATAGATATGAATGCTTAGTAAAAGATTTGTCCTTTTTCAAAAAAGTCTTTCAGTAAATTCTATTTTTCTTGCAATATCCAACCAGAGGTGAGGCAACTCTCTGATGTTTTTGCTCTTAATTTAAAAAAATGAGTGAAAGCTGACTCTCGATATTCATCAAAAAAAATTATTTTTAGGACACACTCAGAAATACTTTATTTCTCATTGTTTTGTATTCCAAAATTTTGTTTTGTTTGAAAAAGTTGCTATTGTGGTACATTTTGTGTGCTATCATAGTAATAGTGGGGATTGTAATTTCATTTTTAAAATATTCTACATAGTTGACTAAAATGAGGATAGTAACAATTCCTTATTTAATTCAAATCTTTATTTTTGTGAAGATTAACTTTTCAAGGTGACGCCCAACTCGAAGAGGAGTTACTTTTAAAAGAGTCAAAATATTTGTAAGTATCTATACTGTGGAATCTACCTGAAATACCATCTAATTTTATTGATGATGATGGTGTTATCCATTTAGTCATGTCCAACTCTTGGAAATTCTATGGGCCAAGTGCCTCCATATCGTTTTGTGCAAGTCATCTTGTACTATTTTGAGTTTTAGGATAACAAAAATATGTAGCTTTCACATTAAGCATACTGAGATTCTAAGTTGATGAGTTTTCCCTTTTTAAGATTTTTTTTTTAAGTTGAGGATAATTTGATACCTTTCAGATACATTTTCCTTTGTATAAATTTTATTTTATGTATATGTTTTTCATATATATTTATAAAAACTGTTTCAGCGTGTTCCAACATTTGATTTTTTTTCCCTCTGTTTCAGAGTCACAGCAAAGGCTACTAGCTATCTTACCTTTGGCTTTCTTTTTATTAAAAGCTTACCTTATCATAGTCTAGATATAGTAGGAGGTAAGAGAAAAATAAATATTACTTATTTAAATAAAAAGGCTGGAGAAATTGTTGACATTTAAAGTTTGTGTGTACTTGAGCATTAGAGAGAGCAGGACCTAATGTTAGCAAGGATTAGTGAAACAAACTTTACACCCATAGACATACAGTAGGTCAATCTCAACCCTTAATGTACTATATCCTGCCATGAGAACGGTCAAAAACAATTTGCACCATATGTAAGTGCCTAAGAAGAAAGAGAAAAGAAAATGATTTCAGTTAAGCAACCTCCTAGTCAAAAAGTGATAGCAAAGATATAGTAAATCCTTAATCCTTTATCTTTATCCCACTGTCCACTTATTGTTTGGAAGACATAAAGTATTGAGTTAGTGGCCTTGATTGAAATCTGTAACAGAAACACTGTTGCCTTCACTTAGTCTTTGCTTTTGAAAAAATGGAGGAATTCCACAGAAGTTTTAAATTAACAAAGAGGCCGTATTAATTGATTTCTTTTTGTCCATGCAGATCACTACTTCCAATTTGCTTTTCAGAGTAGGAGGATCCATCAAACAGCATCAAGAAGTTACACTAAAGACTGAAGCATGTCTATGGAGATTCTCGGTCATCCAGGTCATGGTTGTCCCAAAGATGTTTTTTTTCCAAAAGCAATTGGATTTTCTTTTATTTTTCCTTGAAGACTCAAAAAGTGGTCTTAATGACTCACCAGAGAGTTAATGATCATCCTTCAGAGTGCTAATGACCAGATAACTGCAAGGAATATAAATCCTCCCATTCCCCACCATTCAATCAGAACTGAAGAAACTTCTTGGATGAGAAGTGAAACATCTTCAAGGAAAAAAACAAAGTCCAGTTGCCTTTGAAAAAGCATATTTGGGATCGAGACTGAAGCAGGAATAGTAGTAATTTGACAACATTTGTTTCTTATCTTTTTTTTTTTTACAGAGGAACATCTGTTGAGAAGAGTTTAGGCATAAAATTCAATAGAGTTCATATTTATTGCCCTCTCTGTTTTTTGAATCTCACTTTGCTTTTTACTATAAACAAAGCATGATTATTTTCTTGATATTTGTGATCTAAAAACACTCCTTTTCACAATCCTGTGTAGCAACCTATAACAACAGGAGTAAAAAATTGGTGCTGATAGACGGAAGAGGATTCTTCAGTCTGGATTTGCTACCTTCCAACTGTACTGGTGAGGTGAATCAAAAGATGGTCTTCCATTTTATTTTATATAGTCTATTTGTAGAGATGTATCTATTATAAGAATCCAGAATTCCTTTATAAGATTTATTCTAGTATTATATTTAATACTTCGATATTAACTCTTTTTTTGCTTCATTTCTCTGTTGAGTTCTTAATACTTTCCAATATTTTTATAATAGTATGATTGCTTTATACTGAATATTGGAATCCTTTTAGAAAATATTTTTCTCCCCATTATTCCAGAATTAATTGGAAATACATGAATTTAAAATTTAAAATTAAAATTTCTATGTTCTATGGATTTGTATTATTTTACTAGGAAGATTGGACTGTAGGCACTAGGATATACTGTATACTGCAACACAAGTAAGCAAAAACACATGTTCATGGTGTATACATTACTCCTTTTTTTCTCTGCTTGTCTTCTTGGTTAAATGGAGTAATCTAGTCTGCTTAAAAAGTAGTTGCATTTCTATGCTTACTATCCAATAGTTTTCCCTTTTGCTATAGCCATCTTAGAAACACAATTATTAGTGTCTTCATAGATAGTTAATTATTTTTAAGAAAAGAGTATTATATATTCATTTAAGAGTAAATTTGGTTTCAAGTTTAATCATAATGTTTATTTTAACATTTTAGCTAAAAGAGAGATGTATTTTCCAAAGTATCAATTTAATTTGGCAAGAATCATCACTTACTCTGAAAAATACAATGTTTACTTTGTTCTGCAAAAAGACTTTGCAATAAAGGTAAGCTAATATATTTCCTGATAATATATCGCTATCAAAAGCTCCAGAATATTTTTAAAGTGGACATTTCTGGAATATTTGAAAGATGGAAGAAAGAATTGGCACTTCTAATAAAGCTATAGCAATGGCTTCAGGTCTTTATACTAAAATGGTATCTACAGATTTGAGATTAGGATTAATTTATTCAAAATGTATTTACGGTGTGATAAAGTCATCCTAACTCCAACCTCAGATGATAATGTTGTTACTACAATTAACATTAAGGCACTATAAAAATGTTATTGAAAATTAGAGAGTTTCTGAGAACAAATAATGGTTGCTATGCATGGATATGCTAAAACAAATTGAGAGATATAGTTGTTACAATTTACTATTGTAGATTTACAATTTACTATTAGAATTTACCTACTTGTTGCATCAAGAAAGATTAGAATGGCATTTTAGCGGGAATATTTTATATTTTGCAGGTTTGCCTTTTGGCATTGCATAGAATGCCTAGGAAATGTGTGAAATATTAAGTGTTTCATAGTTTGATATCCCATTTTTGGCATTCTATAAATTTCCTAAATATTCTATGAAATACCTAATTTCACATATGGACGGTAATGTGTACATGTCTTTAGTAGATGGGCTCTTCTTTGCAGCGTTGGCTCTGTTTTAAACAATAAGTTTCTTCCTTACTTGTTTGCTTGCTTACATGCTGATTTCAAATTCAAATTCAAATTTTATTTGTCACATGCACAATCATACATGGTACAATATGCTGTGAAATGCTTACGCAGCCATTCACGACCACAGGTAAGTTAGGGCAGAATGGGAGGTAGGAAATACTGATATTTTTTAAAAAATATATATCCTGTCCTTTACAGAATTCTAGAATTCCAGCAAATACATTAGAACATTATTGCTATAAACTGCAAATAAAAAGTAGAAAACAGCAGCTAAGATCAACAGTGCTTAAAAAGCAGAAATTGATCAAAACAAATAAACAGCAAAAAGTTTATATGCTAAGACCATCCTAAAAAGGAAGGTCTTCAGCTCCTGAGAGCTTATCAGGTATATAGTTAAATTCTTAGTTTGTTGCTTGTTTTATATTCCACTAAATTTTTGATGCATACATTTGATACCAGTAATTGTTTCTTAAGGTTTATAACAAGAACTATGCTGAAATTTGCTCAGTAGATAATCCAGGTTTAGGACGAATGACATTTATAACATTTAACCCAGTGAAAGAGGAACTTATTAGTGGAGGAATCACTGGAGTAAAGGTAATGGTTTATTTCCTCTTTATTATTGATAGGTTGGCTTGTCAGTAATATAAGAAATTGGATGTTTGGGAAGGGATCTGTAATGAAACCAGCAGATACTGTATCTTGCTATTTAAAGCTCTACATATTTATATGTTATTCTCTGTATGAGCAGAAACCTCTTAGGAAGTTTCTGTTAATAATTGGCAGTTCTTTCAAGGACTGTTGAATGCAGCAGTTTCATTCAAAAAGGAACAATCTGGTCCATAAAAATATAATTTCTCTCTTTCGTGACTTACTGGATTTATTGGCTTTGTGAAAGAAATAAGACTCATGTTTACTCTCCCATCAAAATGTATGTATATATATATGAATATATTGTGCAAACAGTTATTTTAAAGTTAGTTTATCTTTCTGAATTAGCTAACAAAGTGTATCAGATACTCACCAGAGGAAAAACAGATATGAGTGAAATGTAATGAAGGTGGCTGCCATTGCCATGAATTCGAGCTTTTTTTTCCACACATAACATGGGTTATGCTTTTATGCTCTCTGAGCATGGTTATTTTCTTGTAGGTGTTTTATTACCCAGTCTAGGTAACATCACCAGTTTAACACTGAGAATGAGAGCACCAAGGACCCCTCATTTCAACCCTGATCTACAATATTCTCCTTCATTGGTATTACAGATCTCAATAATCAGTTTTTTAAAAAACTATAAATGATCTACAACTTCTCTATAATCCCATTATGACTCAGCACTCTGTTACTCTATTTTTTTCTTAAATTTCTGGATATCCACTGCAAATATCAAATCATAGTTGGTTTATTTTTATGTATATTTATGTAAGCTTATGCATACATTTATATTTCTTTCTGTCTTTTAGACTTGGAAGTTTAAAGAAAAGAAGCTCCCACTTGACTTTAATCCCATTCCAATGTACAATTACAGTCTTTTCCTTAGGTACATTATTTCTCTGAGCTTTGAACGACATACTACGTAGTGATGAGCTAAATCTCTGCCTATGTGTTTTATTATATTTTGCCGCAAATGATGTAACTTAAATATACGGGAATGCAGTATAATGCTGAGAAAGCTATGTCTAACCTTAAGAATAGGAGTCAAAATTAAATTCCTCTGGACATGTTATATTTGTTAAGTGTGCAAAACATTTTGAACTTAGAACAACCATTTTGAGTATTCTTACTTTCAGAACTAATCCTATGTTTTTCTGAGAGTCCTGTTCAGCTCTTGCAGTTTGAATGTTGAGTGCTATAAAGTCACCACGAAGCGAAGCCATTCCCAGCCTTGAAATTGGCTATTCCATGTATTCTATTCTCTATGCAACCTGTACACATTTCAGAAATTTTGTTTCATGCTTAGAACAAAAAGCACTCAAGCCATTCAGATTTGGTCTGCCAGAAGACAATCAACCCAGCTCAATTCTCACCAAATATTAGTGAGAAATTATTGGTATTGTTTTCTCATAGCACTATTCATAGGTTTGCAGAAAAATTATGGTTTTGCTTGTTAAAATGCTGGGACTCTTTCTTGTCTGATTGAAAGAGCTCTTTTTTGTTGTTGTTGTTCTTAAGAAAAACAGATTTAAATAATGTTTATGACATTTTCATAATTCAATATTTTGCTAATATTTTGAATTGTAGTACAGCATATCCACACATGGGGAAGAAATGGTGTACAAACATGGATTTTGATATCGCTATGCAAAGATATTACTGCTTTTCTGATGGCCATTTGTTCTGCTATGATATCAATGGGCAAATGCTACTTGAGATACTCAATGCTCATGAAAGTTCTATTCTCTCTTGTGTCTACTCATCTAATGTTAACATTTTGCTTACTTCTTCAAAAGGCAATGAAAGTAAGTAAGTTGGTACCTGAAAGCAAAAATCAACTTCTAATGATTTTGACAGAAATATGTTCATTAATATTAGGGCCTTTACACTACTTAATCAGCAATATCATAAAAACAGAACTGATATTTTAATGTATTTAGTTACCTGTAAATTTTTCAGAAAGTTGAACAGGAACAATGGTCAACACCTCTTTTTTATGCAGTGAAGATTGGCATATATATATATATATATATAAATATCTGTAAGGTAACCTTTAAAAGGATTTATATGCTTGACATCGATTAGATTGGATTGATTTAATCTCCGCTGGAGCTAGTAACCGGAAGTTTGAACTTGCTTTCTACAAAGAGAAATTTGTTTCTTTATTTGTTTACTTACTTGTTTGTTTGTTTATTCTTTTAATTGCCTTATTCCCTCCCAAATTCCTTCTTAATTCTCCTAACCATTCTATTAAGCCAATGAAAGAAATTTGCAATTTTAAAAATCTGTTTTATTCTATGAATTCTAATGTGCAATTAATGTTTAAAAGGAATATATGTTACAGTTACTCCCTAAGAAGATGAGATTTCCCCCCCCCCATGTATATTTTCCTGTAATTTGGAGACAGGGCTGGGTGGGTAGGAGGGTCACCTTACTTCCCCTGCTAAAAAGAGACATTACTGAAAATAAAGAGCAAATTACGTACTTTTACTTGGAAAACTGAGGGTATTTTTTTTAATATTAGTCTAAAGATTAACTCCTGCTTAGAAGAGGCAGCTTTTCTAATTATTATTAACACTTTATTTAATATTTAAATAGGGCTCCTGTTTTTGTTTCTTCTATCCAATTATCTCTTCTTCTCACCTCAACCCTAGCCAGTTTGTCCAGCCCCCTTGCTCCTTTGTCTCTTCTGTTCCCTGGACAACAATTTTTTATCCCACCTGTATTGCTGCAGTTTCATTTCCACTTCCTTTTGGTAATTAATATATACAACAGGAAAGGAGAATGCAACAGTATAAGGAGGGAGGAGAGTATGTGTATAGAATAGAATAGAATAGAATAGAATAGAAGAGTTGGAAGGGACCTTGGAGGTCTTCTAGTCTAACCCCCTACTTGGGCAGGAAACCCTACACCACTTCAGACAAATGGTTGTCCAAACTCTTCTTTAAAACTTCCAGTGTTGGAGCATTCACAACTTCTGGAGGCAAGTTGTTCCATTAGTTAATTGTTCTAACCGTCAGGAAATTTCTCCTTAGTTTTAGGTTGCTTCTCTCCTCGATTAGTTTCCACCCATTGCTTCTTGTCCTGCCCTCGGGTGCTTTGGAGAATAGCTTGTGTGTACCTGTGTATTTGTGAATGAGAATGGTTTGAATATTAGAGAGAATGGTTGGGATTGCAACCAAATAGTTGTGTGTACAAGAAGAATTTTTGCCACAGACAATTTGAGGAGTCCGGCTTATGAGGGCGGTTTTCAGTATGACTTGGAAAGGAGAAAGGTTGCTCTCAGTGTTTAGTTCTGTATTCAAGAGTATTGTTTGTACAGGGTACTTAACACTGCTTAATAAGGAAGGAGATAGGCCTTGAATTTTTATTTTACAAAAAAATTCAACGAATAGCTAAGGGACACTCCATTGAGATGATTCCTGAACCATACTTCACCGATTATTTGTCATGGGTTCTTTTAAGTATACCCAATTAAGTGGGCTGAAAACACAAAAGAGCCAACGCAACAGGGATCTCTAGACCACATGCACACAAGCATTAACACGCTATTACAGCGCACCACTACTTTATTCTGCTCCACTACTGCTACTCTAACTACTCCTGCTTGTGAGTCTTATTATTCCTACTCCTTGTGCATACTGCTAGAGAAAATTGTATCTTTCTAGCTGTTTCAGGCTTCTTTGCGTCCACAAAGCTGTTTTACAACACAGCTTTTATAGCTAATTTGTAAGATCGGCTGGGGAGAGAAGTTAAAGCAGCATGGGTGCTATCCATTTCTGGGCAGCATGTTCTCTCACACATTTCTCAAAATCCAAAAATGCCATAATCTACAGTATTAGAGCCATAGAAACCTCTCATGTTTTTTTTAAATGAAATATTACTTATTAGCTACATTTTCAATTCCTCATAATTGACAGATACAAAAAATGTGTTTTAACATAGAATACAGCACCTGTTGAAGTGAATGCCAGTTATTTGTATTCTATTAAATGAAAACCATATATTTTAAAAGTGATGCATAAAAGAAAAAAAAGGGGGGAGTCTATTAATCATCATTTTTTGGCCAGGCTGAGCCTTAAGATACTGAGAGAAACTAGTTGTCAGCCTGCCCTTCTTGTTTCTTCCTCTCCTTTATGTTCATTAATTGTAAATATGATTAACTGAAGGAATGTCTTAACATGGAGGGGAAAACATGAGATTTCTGTTTGCTTGGATGCTGATAACTTACAAAGACATACGGTGAAATGATTTAGACTAATATTTCCCACTTGGGCAATTTCCATATATAATTATATATTGATTTCAGTTCCTGGATTTTTCAGCAATTAGTATGTTGACTAGTGACATCTGTGCATTGACCACCAAATATACAGAGGTTGGCCAGGTTAGAAATAATGACCTAGTTAGAGGTGCCACACAATGGATTCAATGGTAGGGAATAAAATTTTCCTTCAAGCTTTTCAAGGAGAAAACTTCATATAAGCTAGCACCTTTTGTATTCATTAATTGTCATTCAAGTATTTATGTACAGAAGTTTATTTCTTTGTTCAATGCATATAGCTGCCAATCTCACATGGATTCCAACTTTATACATGTAACTGGATCTATGTTTTTCTTATCTTGTTTAATTCAGTAAAATCTTGGAATGACCAAGGCTGCTTGCTCCATGTATTTCAAGGCCATTCCAAAACAGTTACAAAGCTTCTACTGCATCCAAACACTACTTCTTTATTTATCTCTGGATCACTAGATGGATCAGTCAAACTCTGGTCATTTGATACTATGGATGCTTTTTACAGGTAGATGAAAAAAAACTTTTTACATATCTCCTGGGTTGAATCCAAAAACACTGTTACAAAGAAAGTTTCCTGAGCATCAGTCCATATGTTTCCTATATTAAAATGTGTACTTTAAAAAAAATCTATACCAACATTTACAGTACTATAATGGTGACTGTCTGGACATTCTCGGTCATCCAGATCATTATTGTCCCAAAGGTGCTTTTTCAAGAGATAACTGGATTTATAATTTATGTACTTTGTAGCTGTGGAACATGCAGAGAATGTCAGATTATCATTGTTTTCTGTTGTTATCTTGGAGGTAACCAATAAGTAAACTCTCCTTTGAACCCAATATCAGTACATCAGATTATGAGTTAATGAAAACTTTTCATTCCCTTTCAACAATTAAATAGCCTCTAAACTATGCCTTAATTTTTAAAAGAAATATTGGGTAGCTTGTAAAAACAACAACCCATACATAAAACAAAACAAAAAAGCTGAAAGGTAATAGCAAGGGAATTATAGGGAATTATAAAAATATAAACAAATGCTTTTAGTTATGGCAATACAGTGGTAAATCTGCACCAAGAAGCCTTTTGGTAGGAAAATGAAGGAAAAGCAGCTATACAAATGCATATAAAAACATCAGGATATAGAATTTCCATAACAAAATACTGACTTTAATGGAGCCACGAGGAGAGGATTGATTGCAGATAGTATTATCTGTTCTGATTTCAGATGAAAATAAAATGGTGAAACAGAAGACAAGGCTTGGGGTAAAAAAATTACTTCTGGGAAAAGCAGGTAATTTTCATGAGCTAGAGCTAGACAAATGTTGTGGAAGATTTCAATGATAAAGTAATGTCAGCAACACTGTTCATATTAAAAGGGAAAAAAGTTTCAGCAAGAAATACAGAAAGAATAAGCTGTACAAACATCAGGTTAGAAATGAGTACTTTACAATTTTTTTAATTTTTTATATTTTTAACATACAAATCCTTGCATGAACAGCATGTTGCCAGGTGTCATTCATTTTTATACAAACAAAATCATATTGAACACATTTAATACAATTGCTTCTATTATTTGATTAGTCAAAATTTCATTTTATCCATATTAACGCCAATCCCTATTTTCTACATATTCTTCCTTTTATTGCAAATAAAGTCTTGCTCCTCTCAGTTAATTTTGCCCCTTTATAATATTCTAATAATACCAATAATAAAAATAACATACTTTTATCCCATTGTAATCATCTTTCTATTACTAATACTTATTATTAATCATGCATTACCCTACATATGTTATGAAGGTCTAATAATAAAATTCATATTCATATTGCAATCTTATTTAATTTCCAACATTATCTAATATTATTTTTATATTAATCACTGATTTCTAATATCCTTAATCACACACATTACATTTCATAGACTCTATAAATCTAACAATATTAGGCATATTTATTTTAATTTACAATTTTTCTTTATTCAATTCTTAATTTTTTTTCTAATAATGCTAATAAAGGTAACATACTTTTATCACATTGTAATCATCCCTCCATTACTTATATAACATTGTTACTCATACGCATCACCCTTCATACAAAAGTCTAATAATAAAGTTCATATTCATATTACAGTCTTGTTTAATTTCCAATGTTACATTATATCATTTTTATATTAATCAACAATTTCTAATATCCTTAATCGCACGCACTGTATTTCACAGACTCTGTAAATCTAACAGTATAATGCATATTTTAATTTACAATTTTTATTTATTCTTAATTATAGTTTCCCCTCTGGAATCAAATTAAATATTTTATTTCACCCTTCATTCTATCTAAATTCCTTTTTTTTTTTAAAAAACCACACTATTAATTATGCTCCTGCTGCCTTTTCTCTCACTCCCCCATCATCTATCCATCATCACTTGTCCTCCTTAATGTCTCAATTATATATATTTTTGGCTTGGCTTTTACACCTAATTTCCCACATGTCTGCTCTTGTTCCCTTCTCCACCCTGTCCCATTGTTCATTTTCCCTAAAATCTATTCTTATGCCTATCTCCTTTCCAACCACAATGGCTGGATTCTTCAGTTTCAGATTCTTTTTTAATGCTCCTGTAATACTCTCTCCTTGTCCTGTTCATCTATCATTATTTCCAACATTGTCCCCTGGAATCTATGTTTTAAATCCTTTTGTACACCTAATTGGTTAGCAGCTTCTGTTTCCATATCTGCTTTTTTGTTTATTTCCCCCTCTTCTTGTTGTGCGTCTTGACTGGTCATCTCTTTATATTGTACAGTTTCTATTTTTCCTCTGTAGTCTCCGATTTGTCCTTTAAATCTTTGCTTCCTGTTTTCCACCATTCTCTTATCTCTCGAATTAACAACGCAATTTCCTCCCAGTTCTTTATTTCTTGTTGAAGCTGTTCATTAGATTCTATTGTATCCATCTTTTGTCCAGTGGTCCAATCTCCAGATGCTCAAATATTGTTGTTCAATTCAGTTATTAAATCAGGTCCCGAAGAGTCCAAAAATCTCTTCAATCTACTTTTATGGCTCAGTCTTTATATCAAATAATATCAACTTCCTCAAAGGTTAGATTTTCCTTTCTTTTTAAAAGTAATGAGATAGTTTTGATGTCATCAAAGCAATTGAGACATTCTATTGGCAATTAAAATATTAAAATATTCAGAAGGACTTAAGGTGACAGGATACCTTTGAACAAATTTCGCATCAGTTACATACAATACCGTAAGTCTAGCATTAAGCTTTTAGAATATAAAATATAAATAATATACAAGTATAAATAGAATATAAATATTAAAGTTGTAGTGCAAAATAGGCTTCAAAGTAAGCAGGAATTAACATAGATATAATACATATAAAGTTGTTTTGAAATAATTTTATTTTTATAAATATATTGGATTTTCCCCTTGCATGAATCATTGTAAATATCTCAGTGATTCATAACTATAGTAGCTTTCTGGTGGAGTTAGATAAAAATAGTGCAGAATGTGTTCTGCATTTTTCTGTACAATCTTCTATGATTATACAGAAATCATTACAGTAATAATAAACTATGTAATTTGTTCATTTGTTGACAAAAGTACAACCTTCAAACAAATTACCTCAGGTATTTAGAATATAATTCCTATTTCCTTCAGCCTTTCTATTGGTTGGGAATGATGGGAGTTGTATTCTAAAACATTTATGAAGACTTTGGTTCAATTGTATAAATTATTATCATTTTATGAACATATTTAACTTTGTTCTATCACGCATTTGAAACTGGTTGCTTCAGCAGTCCATAACTGTCAGTTCATTTCCTTTTCCTTCTTACATTTGGTTTCTACTGCTATTCTTCTTTATCCAGTTTATCCCTCTTCCAAGAAGGAATACTTTCGATTGGCACAATGGAAGATAAATTTCTTTACTGCTGCTCTGCTCACAATGTTCATATTTATGATCTGAATTCATTTACCAACTTTTGGAGTCATGTCAACAGCCCAATAAATCACTTCCTCATCTGTAGCGGTGTTGGGAAATCCAACAGGGTGGCTGCAATGGGCATTGACAACAGGTAGGTTAAATCGATAATAAAACTGGCAATCTTCCTTTAAACCTTTTTAGGGCTTTTGTTAGATATTAATGTTTTTAATTTGAATTAAATTCTAGTAAGAACTGAGATAGTCCCCAAATAAGTACACTTGTGGATAACAGTATCTGTTAAAATGTTACCATATACTGTATAACTAAAATAAACTTCCCTAATTTATGACAATTGCCTTTATGGAAGCATTATATGACAAAAAATCTATATTTTTTGATTTTATATATGTTATAACTGTGATTTTTTTTTTTACTAAATTTTCTCTGTTTATTTTCAGTTTAAGAATATTCTCTGTTCAAACTGGGAAGAAATTATGCACAATTTTGCCACCTCCTTATCCCCCTATGCTACAGCCAGTTCTCAGCTTTACCTACAACCGGACTTGTGGAACTGTTTATTTTCTATTGACACCTTGTGATATATGGATTTATACAGCAAGGTAATAATAGTAAATAAGGCACCTCTATTTTAAGAACAATTGAAAACGGTCTCTCCTAGTCCCAAGTCCTGTAAACCTAAGGGAGAGAAATTGCAAATATTTTTTCTATATTTAAAGCTGGGGTCCTCAAACTACGGCCCGCGGGATGCATGCGGCCCGCGGAGCGCATTTACCCGGCCCATGACGTCCAAGCTATTCCCCCCCCCTCTTCCCCCCCTCTCCTCCAGAAGCCCGTCCGCTCTCCTTGGGAGTGGGTGGACAGAGCGCATGCTTGTGCTGGAAAGTGGTGGGATTACCAGCGCAAGCATGCGCTCTGTCCGCCCTGGCCTGAGGAGGAGGAGGCGGGATATGAAGCCGGGGGTGCTGGCCTGCCGGGCTGCCCCCGCCCTGCCGCTCTCTCCCCGCCCCCAGCCGAGGCCGGCCGCAGTCACGGAGACCGGCTGGGGGTGCTGGCCTGCCGGGCTGCCCCCGCCGCTCTCTCCCCTCCCCCAGCCGAGGCCGGCCACATTGTCACGGAGACTGGCCGGGTGCTGGCCTGCCGAGCTGCCCCCACCCCGCCTCTCTCTCCCCGCCCCGCCGCTCGGAAGGAAGGCTGGAAAGAGGAGAAGGAAGGAATGGAAAGAAAGAAGGGAGAGTAGAATGAATGGAGAGAAAGGAAGGGAGAGGAGGAGAAGGAAGAAATGAGGGAAGGAAGGGAGAAATGGAAAGATGGAATGGAGAGGAGGAAGGAA
>JAEANM010010636.1:0-15695 GCA_017656035.1 Myanophis thanlyinensis
AATTTTTAATAACTTTTTAATTAGTATTTTAAATATCAGCAAATTTAATTATTTTATATCTGTTTTTAAAATTTTTGCCTATATCTCTGTCTATTTTTTACTTTCTGTAAACCGCCCCGAGTCCCTTGGGAGAGGGTGCGATATATAAATTTAATAAATAAATAAATAAAAATAAAATTTCTAAAATCACCAGTTGTGGTCATGTGGTTTCTTGCTTAATGACTCCAACAGAATTCATGTTCAATGCAGTCATGTGATTCTTCACTTAACAACCACATAGCTTAGTGACACTGGTTGGTCCCAGTTGTGGTTCTTAAAGTGAGCACTATCTATTAATGATTTTGCTTGTGTCTCCTGTATTTCCCTTTCAAAGCTAGCTTTAATTGTGTTAAAAGCAACATGTATATAGATAGTCCTTGCTAACCAACCACTCATTTAACAACTATTCAAAGTTGCAATTGTGCTAAACAAGTAATATTTATGATCAGTCTTTGAAATTTCATCCATCACTGCACTTCCACTGTAATTTAATTTAAATTCAAGCACTTGACATCTGGCTTGTGCTTACAATAATTGCAGTATCTGTCCCATGGTATGGGATCACCATTTGCAGTTTTTCCTGCCAGCTTCCCACAAGTAAAATCAATGGGGAAACTGGCAGGGAAGGTCACAAGTCATTCTGTGCCATCCATTCTCTGTCCTTTTACATTAATGCAAGCTTGTGCTAGGCCTCTCAATCCCTCCCCTGGCTCCCATCATGACATTCTTCCACCTCACTGTGGCAGCCTCCCCACCCCCACTCCCCCCACTGCCCAAACTCCATTACTTAGTGACTGCAATCTTAGTCCCAATTGCTGTTTTAACCTAAGGACTACCTATATTACATATCTCACTTACAAGCTGACTTGTACAAAACCCACGAGGAAAAAAATTCCAAGTATAGTATACATCAACATAAAACACAATCAACATTGTTCATGGTATGTTCTGGACAGTGCATAGGTTAATCAATTTTAAAATAAAAGAATAATTAGTTGAGAGTGTTGATGCATGATACTTTGCATTCAAATGCACATATACAAGATGTCCCCAAAGCATTGCTTGAGTTGATGAAATGAAGTAGGAGCACGACTAGTTTTTCAGTTCATAGAGATATAGAACTTTCTTCAACAGCTACTACATGGGTGATGGCATTCCACAAGAATGCACATATAACAGATCTGCTTTCTGATTTTGTTCTTAGATCTGGCAATGTGGAGGAAGTCTTGAAATCCATCCTTGTTCTCATGTGGGACATGTTTTTCCAAAGCAAGCTCCATATTCACGTGCAAAAGCTTTAGCTAACTCTGTTCGGGCTGCAGAAGTATGGATGGATTCATACAAAGAACTTTACTACCACAGAAATCCACATGCACGCTTGGTAAGTTTACTGTAGGCGTAAGTATAGAAGATAAAATAAATTTCTTGAAAAGCTGAGAGCCTAAGTTTAGATTCTCAGAAAATAAATGAGCCTAAAAATATAACGAGAACAAAGAAAACAGTGCAAATGCTGAAATTTTGCAGGATGTGCAGAAAAATATAGGCAGAATAGTGCATATGCTTATATTTTGGAGGAACTCATGCCCCCAGTTTCTAGCCCTTATAGTTTTAAAAGTATGTTTATATATGGAAGAAAATACAGCTCCTAAACATTTTGAAGTTGGTGAGATAGGTACAGTTTCCAAGGGTGGTTTTACAAAATTCAAATGAATTATAATAGGGCAGAATAAATGTTGCAAAATAAAAGTCAAATGAATTATAATAGGGCAGAATAAATGTTGCAAAATAAAAGTATAAAATTTATGTAGGTAACTCAATTTATAAAAATACATTTATTAGCATTTCATATTAATCTGATTTGCCTTTATTTATTTTCGCCTCTACATTACATACTGAACATTGATTGAAAAGTTATTATTCTTTTCAACTGAGGTTGTAATTTTTCAGAGGAATATATATATTAAAATGTTGCCCATTTGAATTACAATATTCCTCATGAATAACAAGGCTGTTTGTATATAGAAAATGTTTCGGGTATTCTGTAGACCTCACACTAGGATGCTGTACTTTCTGTTGTTTTTCAGATTTCTGCACATTGGAAAAAAATTATGCCTGCCTTATGAGTTGCATCGACTTTAATGAATCAAATGCTTAAAGCATCATCATTTTGAATGCTCACTTGGAAGTCTGAAAAATGATAGGCTTTTTTTAATGAAGAGCATGCAGGCACAATAACATAAATAATTGGCTAGGCATATTATAATTCTAATAACTGAAGTCCTGGGGGCCAAAACTTAATGCTGATATATTTATTCAAATAACTGCTGACTAGGGTAATTTATTTAATATAGACCTAGTGGGCTATCTTCATCTTAATAATTTATAAATTGCATAAGTGTGAGATACTCAAAGCAAAATTCATTGTATTAGGATCTTATTTACCTCTCTGGAATACTGCATATAATTTGTTCTCTATTGAAATTTTATGCTGGGATTTCACTTTAGGAACCGTATGGAGATGTGACAGAAAGAAAACTGCTTCGACAGAAGCTCAAGTGCAAGGATTTTAAATGGTACTTAGAAAATATTTATCCTGAACTTCATGTCCCAGAGGACAGACCTGGCTTCTTTGGGATGGTAAGTTAAACCCTTCTTCATAAGGGAATCACCAAGCCTTCACACTCTTTCAGGATAGACAGGTAGAATTACTTGAACAAACAGTCCTGAGAATTGCAAATAATATTATTGGGTAGATGGATTTTAGCCTCCCAAATATACTGAGGTAAACAACATTTGGGGTTTTGCATCGTCCCTCAAGCTGGTACAATAGAAAAGGTACAGGTAGTCATCAACTTACAACCATAATTGAGCACAATTTTTTTCTTGCTAAGCAAGACAGTTATTAAGCGAATTTTGCCTTGCTTTTCTTGCTGTGGTTGCTAAGTGAAATAACTGTAGTTGTTAAGTTGGTAACACAGTTGTTAAGTGAATCTGGCTTCCCCATTGACTTTGTCAGAAGGTTACAAAAGCTGATCACAGGACTCCGGGAGATTGCTATGTCATAAATACATGCCAGTTGTTAAGAGTCCAAATTCTGATCACATGACTATGGTCATAAATGTGAAAAATGATTCTGAGCCACTTTTTTCATGCCATTATAACTTCCGTCACTAAACAAATGGTGGTAAGTCAAGCACTACTTGTATGTCAGTTTGTTGAAAACAATATGGAAAATTTGTTGCTCTATATACTGTACTGATTTTCTGGGAAAGTTTTTACCGTGAGTGTTTAACGAAAAATAAGTAAATGAACATTAATATAAATAAATAAATCCTGACAGTAGCAAAGACAGTGTGAGGGAGTCAAAAAGTCCTCAGGTACAATAACTCTTCTGCCATTAACCTGTTAGGAAGCCTTAGGTAAGTCAGCATCTCTTTAGTATGGATCTCCATTGGGATAATAATTATAATTGTTGCTTTAGAGTGGGTTTAAGATATATAAATTCTAAACGATGATGATGGTGATGATAATTGGTAGATTCACATAAAAGTACATTCTAACCCTAAAGTAGGGAGAAAAAATAGAGCAGCTGACCCCACACTTTTTAGCTCTTGGACCCCTTCATGACGTTTCAGATTGCTCATTGACTATATGAAAATAATTTAATAAATACTATTTTAAGTAATATTACTATCAATAATCAAATAAATAACAATATCAGCTCTATCAACCCTCCAGGTCAACAGTGATCACTTTAGAGAACCCTAATATTGAGCATGTTTTCTGGATTCTTTCCAAGCAGCTCCACTCAGGGTCATGTGACTAGGAGGAGGGGCTTCAGACTAGAGTAATTGACAGCTTTCTGAACTGTTGCTCACCTGCAACAGTTCAGATGATTTTTCTCTTTATTTGGTCCTTCACTGTTTGTTTGTAGATAGCTATCCTGTTGACAAGGAAGACATGCAAACAATCAAGTCCAAAGTCCCCTCGTATAATCTTCTATCTAACTTTCTGCTAGGGCAGAAAAAATAAAAATAGCTTTTGGTTCCCAGCCTAGTGCAGCATCCTATTTTCAGCAGCTAACAACCAGATCCTGGCCACAAGTACAATCAGCCACGGAACACCAAGAAGCCTCTTTGTGCTTCCTGTGGCATGATGACTTTGGGCCATGTTGTTGGGACTTGCTGAGGCACAGTAGTTTTGTGCCACAGTTTTGCGTTGAGCTGGAGTGGCTGACATTTCCAGAGCTATTTGAAGCTTCTTGCTTTGGGTCAGGTGCTCCTTACAGCCCCAGAACCATAGTGTATCAAGAAGCTCCAGGCCACAGTGTATTCTTTCCAGGTCTCTTCATGATTACACCTATGCATGCATCTGTATCCTCTTTCCTGCTGCCTTGAACTCATGCCACACTGTAGTAACCCCCATTTTATGTGTGGCATCCCCTGGCCTCCACCACTACACTGCAATACTTCTGCGCTTCTTACTTGGGACTCCTTCCACTTCCCACTTAATGACCTGTGCATCTGAAGTTGTAACAACAACCTAGGGTCTACCAAGATTGCAGTCACTAAGCAATGTGGTTACATGTTGTTGCCCTTTACAACTGCAGTTGCTTAGCGATGGAAATTTCTGTCATAATTACGGTCATATATCAAAGGAGACTTGTGTTTATATTTATATTAATATAATATAGTATACAGTTGTATACGATGTACTGTATATAATATAGTATACAAATGTATACTATATACTGTATTGTAGAATTTGAGTCTCTAATAGTTTTATGTTTTAAATGTTATTGCATGAAATACCGCATTTTTCGGTATATAAGATGCACCGGAATATACGACACACCTAGATTTTGGAAGAGGAAAACAAAAAAAAAGTTGCATTTGGAAAGGATGGGTGGTTTGCCTAGTAAACCTTGGCATAATTAGCTAATGTTATAAAAGAGAATGCATTCAAACCTGATGTGTGTAATTATCAAAGAGAAGTTTGTACCTCGTGTCCATTTTCTTCTTATTCTTATACACAGAAAATTCGGTAGTTTAGAGATAGCACTGCAACATTAGACCTGTAAAGTTGCTGGAATGATTGCAAATTTTATATCTTTGCACTCACCAAAATAAAAACCTCTGGCTGTTGTTGGCCATAGGTTCACATTTGAAGGTCTATTTAAAATAATTCCTGATAACGATGATTCTCTCCTGTAAAAGAAAAGGTGTTTTCTTGGGAAATGGTTTCATGTCTATGCCTGCTTACATGATTCATATGCAGGAAAAGAAAATCTGGAGCACCAGCGAGTGAATAGTCGTTTATTTGTGTCTATGGAGATTCTCAACTATCCATGTCACGTTTGTCCCAAAAGTTTGCTTTTTGAAAGGCAACTCGGCTTTCTTTGCTTTTTCCTTGAAAACGTTTTGCTTCCCATCTGAAAAGTTTCTTCAGTTCCGACTGAATGGTAGGGAATGGAAGGATTTATATTCTTTGCATGACTTTAACCACCCCAAAGAATATATATCCTTCCATTCCCCACCATTCAGTCAGAACTGAAGAAGTTTCTTTGATGATAAGCAAAATGTTTTCAAGGAAAAAACAAAGTCCGGTTGCCCTTTGAAAAGCACTTTTGGGACAATACTTCACTCAGCGATACTTCAATTTGCCTCAAGTCAAATTTGTCCAGCTGATCAAATTTAGTTGCATGCTATGTAACTGGCTACATTTGTTTGCCTGTTGCTCTGTGTGAAGGAGGTCACTATCCCTATTTTCAAGGCTGTCTTTCATTTTGCTGAA
Organism: Myanophis thanlyinensis; assembly: GCA_017656035.1. NCBI lineage: Eukaryota > Metazoa > Chordata > Lepidosauria > Squamata > Homalopsidae > Myanophis > Myanophis thanlyinensis. Next base: position 5,833 of record JAEANM010010636.1, read on the forward strand.
AGGCTCTTCTCCAGGCAGTTTATATTATTGTTCCTTTTCCATAGAAGTTTTATCAGTTCTTGGCAGATCCTTGTGTGGTGAAATTCTGTGCTCATACCGTAAATTTCCTTGAGGGGAAAATTTTCTTGCTTTTATGTAACTTTTGGGACTGACATTTTGAGTTCACTATAAATAAAATATCAGCTCATGCTGCAGTGGCTTTTAGTGGGAAATGCTGTGTTTATAGCACAGTACTAGCAAAGTATTTGCTAAGACATAATATATTCTCAATAAGCAAAAAGTCAATAATAATAATAATCTTTAAATAATAATAATACTAATAGTAATAAACATAAACTTTTGAATATGTACCACGCTTTATATCCATGAAGTGATGTCGACAGGCTGTACCTGCCAAGAAAAATAGGTGGCAGAGGGCTATTGCAAGTCCATCAAACTGTAGAAGAAGAAAAGCGAAGTTTGAATGAATATGTGAACCAAAGTACAGAAAAATTGCTGCAGGCTGTGAAAATGGAGAACATTATTAAAACAACAGAAACAAAGGCAGAATATAAGGAAAAACTGCTACATGACAGATGAAATAGATGGAAAACCAAAGCTTTGAATGGACAGCACTTGAAAAACATTGAAGGAAAATGTGATAACAACTTGGCATGGGCATGGCTTAAGATAGGAACTATCAAGAAAGAAACACGGTTTAATACTCGCTGCTCAAGAACAAGCACTACAAACGAATGCCATGAAAGTGAAGATACAACAAACCACTGACAATCCAACTGTCAACTTTGCAATGACAAAGTTAAAACTGTTTCATGTTTAATATGTGAGTGCAGCAAAATCGCGCAAACTAATTACAGAGCTGGACATAACCAAGTTGCTAAATTAATTCACTGGGCATTATGTAAAAATATGACTTAACTGTATCCAAAAAGTCATGGGAACACAAAGTGAAAAAAGTTGTCAAAAATGAGAAGGTGAAGATATTGTGGGACTTTCGAGTACAGATGGATTGTCATTTAAAACACAGCACACCAGATATCACAGTCACTAAAAACTGAAGCATACAATTTATTGATATCGCTGTACCAGGAGATGCCAGAGTCAAAGAAAAAGAACTAGAAAAAATCCTGAAATATCGCCACCTAGCCATCGAAACCACCCAATTATGAATGAAACGTGACAGTGATACCTATTGTCATCAGGGTACTTGGCACCATGTCCAAGAAGTTTACACAGTACATCAAGAAATTACAGCTTCTTGCAATAACACCAGCAGAGCTGCAAAAGACTGAGCAACATACATTTTGAGAAGATACTTGGTTGATACCTAGGACCCAGCAATCTATATCAACCATCAATGCCAGTGAATAATATTTGTGATAAATTTTTAAATGTTCAGTTGACTAAGTTTCATGTTTAATGAATAAAGTACCGTATATATAATAATATATTCTTGTACAATGAACCTGGAGCTAAAATAAATAAATCATACAGTAATATTTCAGTAGGCAGTTATATTGAGAACCTTGGATTAAAATGATATTTTAATGGCCTTTTGTTGCCTCTTAGCTGAAGAATAGAGGGATGCTAAATTATTGCTTTGATTACAATCCTCCCAGCGAGCATGAAATAACAGGACACAAAGTCATATTATATCCATGTCATGGCATGGGACAAAATCAGGTAAGGTGTTACTTTCTATTCAAATGTCAGATAATAGTTTTCTCCTAAATGCATGGTTCTGTTTTTCTTCTATATGGGTGTGCACATGTATTGGGAAGTTGGACTAAGGTTCTTCTTAATGGATTTGATCAGGTTCTTACAAATTCTGCCCCTAAGATCCGCTTGATAAGGCTGACAATTACAGCATTGCACAAAACAATAGCAGTGATAGAGTACAAATAGAGAACAATTATTTCAGAAAGGAATATGATTTTTAAGAAGATTTTTCACTTAGCAAAGCAAATAATTTTAAAAATAATCGAAGGAATGATATGGGTGTGATTTTTGCTATCTCGGAGTTTCTAATAGCCTTTAGTGGTGCTGTCTGAAATATAAGAAGGTATGAGGTCCTGTTTATGAAATTGGGCTCTAAGAAGCCCAGTTAGGGGCTGCTATTTACCTCTCTTCCTCGTTGTAGTATAGTGGCTTCTTTGCCTGAACTTGATTCTATGGTTGAAATAATAATGGCGTTCCCTTGACTGATAGTTTTGGGAGAATTTCACCTGCCTTTTTTGGGCTAGAGTGGAAATTCGTTGCAATCATGGATCTGATCCAGTGGTGGCACAGAAAACTTAATGATGGAGTTGCTTTGGAGTTTGGGGTCATCTTTAACTCTTTATAGGGTGCATCCCCCCAGCATTAGTGTGTAACTTGTGGGTTCTCCCAGACTAGCACCTTCTCAAAGAAGTTGGCTTTGGCTAGGAGACCCTTTGCATAAAATTATCTTATGCACCGGTGCCACCCATTCCTGGATTGAGGGGGACCCTGTTTATTATCACTCATGACCTAGTGACTTCTTGTTTGGATTACTGCAATGTATTGTTCATGAGGCTAATCTTGAAGATTGCTTGGAAATTTCAACTGATCCAGAATGCAGCAACACATATTCTGGGTGCCCCATGATTCATCTGCGTTACACCACTGTTCCCCAATCTGCACTGACTCCTAGTTATTTTACAGATGCAAGGAACTGGTTATTACATTTAAAAGCTCAAGGCCAGGTTATTTGTGGGATCTCAATTACCTGCCCCACTAGATTGGATAAAGTAGGCTTACTCCAGTCCTTCCTGTTTAGTGTTGTCATCTGGTGGGACCCAGGAAACAAGCCCTTTCTCTACCAAAAGGCCGTTTAAGACCTTCTCTTCCCTAAGGATGAGAGGTGAACCCAACTTTTTTGGTAATTTTGGAGAGAGTAGTGTTGTGCTGCTGATCATTTGTTGAAGTTTTTTATATTTGTAATTTTGTTAGCCATCAAGGATTGTTTTGTATAATAGAGATGGTTATATCTCCAAGTAAGTAGGTAAATGTCATTGTAATTATTATCTGAAGAATTTTAGAGTTGATCTAGAGATGGCTTTTTATATTTTTACTATCCTTCTGTTTATAATGCTTTTGTTCATAGAACTGCATAGTTGAAGTTTAATATAAGCTTACCCTTTTATTTTGGAAATAACAGTTTTTTGAGTACACCTCCCACAATGAAATACGCTATAATACCCGTCAACCAGAAGTCTGTGCAGCTGTTGATCCAGGAACTGATTTTTTGAAAATGTACTTATGTGAAGATAGTATTGAAAATATTCCTGAAAATCAAAAATTTATTCTTAGAGAGGTAAGAATAGTCAAATTTGTTAATAAATATTAAGCTGCAGTGGGGATGGGTTATTAAAACATTAGAGATTTATACTAAATTATACTTTTTGTTTACACTAAAATGGTACTCCTGATACTATACTATATTATATTGTATTATATTATATTAATTTATATTTATTAATTTATATTTGTGTATGTTAATTTATTATGTAATTATTCACTTTTATTGTTTCATATATGAGGGTTTTATATTTCTGTAAGCCGCCTTTCCATGTACGAATAGGTGGCAACATAAATTTCCTAAAATAAATAAAAATATATTTTAGGTGGGTGCTTCGGTGCCGTATATTCTTTCATCTTCTTTTCTTACCTTTCCTGTAACCATTGACATTTCTACTTCAAAAAGCAGAGTAGACATACCTGTTTTTAAAAATACTGTTTTTCTTTATTAAACTCTCTAAAATAATAATGACAGCAATGACAATGAGAGATAGCAAGTTCATTACCACACCATATAGATTAAATTGCTGGGGTAGCAATTTCTAGCATTATATATAATAATGACTTTTTAAAGGAAAAGGAAAAAAGAGGAAGATTAAATATATAAGGAATGCTTTTTAAAAAAGTGATTAAATGTTCAATTGTTGAAAATTTGCTTTCTTGCCTGTGTCCAAATGTCCTACTTCAGATATTGACAATACCAATTCCAATTTTCTATGGTATAATTCTTACTTTAATTACTCTTAGCAACTTTTGATGCCTTGATAAATTCTATGTCCTCCGGATGCAGCCAGAAAGGCATGTGCAGCTTTGACAACTTGCAGTCACTGAGCTTATACTGACAGTTCTATACAGTTCTATGCAAAAATATTGCAAAATGCAGCACTTAACCAAATGAGTGAAAGTTCGTACCTCTGAATTACATCTCCAAATCTAAGGTTATTGTAACATACTCCTAAACACTGTCTGAGATGAATAATAAAAAAGGAATAGTGTTAATGGCTTTTTCCCTTTGGAGAAATTGCATTCCATGATCAAAGAATACTAGTTGCTTATAAGAAGATCAGGATTGATTGATTGACTGCTTAAATGTCCAGCAATGTCTATTATAACATTGCATGGGAGCTGGAAGCAGTCATCTGCCAAGGGTTGAGGTCAAATGACAATAGTATTTTGCTATTGTGACAGGGGTTCTCTTTTTTCTACATGTGTTCTGAACATGTGTTCTGACATTATCTGTGTGTATGAAAAGGGCAGAACTTACGGCATGCCACTACTTTCATCATTTTAATGAAAGCATTCAATCCTGGGGACACCTCTGGTTGAACCTTTGGAAGATATAGTAGAATCCCTCTGCATTTTGCAAATTCACTTATAAAAATGAGGTCTATGTATACAACAGGATATACAGAGCAGATTTCCTGCAGAGCAGCGTATACCATCTTCCTTGGTCAAAATTAATTTTAGCTGATGCTGACCTATATGATTATCTCCTTTGTATATAATGGAGTCATTGTTATCTACAAATACATGTTGACCCAAATCAATATTAGCTACTTACAACTCTTTATAAAAATAAAATTACATGTTAATTTAATAGTAAATCAAAGTATATGAGCAGAAACCCACAACAGGTTTTGTTAATGTGAACAATACATTATCTAGCAGGAATTCTATTCTTTATTGCTTGTCTTTTCATGAAGTTAATAAAGTTTAAAATGAGAATTTTTACTCTTACTGTGGTTACTTTGTCTTTACCAGATATTATAAAAAGCTGTCTTTTGTTTCGTAGGATGGAATTTTAATACATAAGCAGACCCAGAAGTGTCTACAAGCTGAATCTAATGTAGAAAATGGATATCCAGCACCTTTGTTACGGCCATGTTCCAATTCAGAGTACCAGAAATGGTTTTTTATAGGGAGAAGTTGATACAGAAAACTGATTTTATGGTTGATCAAGATAATCTCTGGATCTGAAGGAAGGAAATGTTTAATCATTTGCATATGGAGAACTGTATTTTCAACTTATTGTTCTGGAACACCAACAGACATTGAAATCCATATGTTGTTATTGTGGACTTTTCTGCATCGGAATTCTACTTTTGGCAGCTATATGATTTTCAAAAAATTTTATATATTTTAGAAATAACCTACAGACTTGATAATGAAATGCAGGTGGTGGCACTTAAATTTGATAATTTAAATATTTATTTTTTTCCTAATGTGTTCAACTTTAATGTTACTAAGACATTAAAAGAAAAATAAAAGGACAATTTTGGTTGTGAAATTATTATAATATAAACAACCATATAATTTTTTCATATATCTAAAAACAGTACACTGGAACTGCATTCAGAGAACTCGTTACCGGTATTGATTCTAAACATTCAGTAGATCATTATAGTAGAATTATATATGAACTCAACCTATTAAGATATAATAGGGCACAATATGTAATTATTTGGTTCTAAATATTTTAAATTAAAACAATAAATGAATTGGAAGCAAGGATGACTAAATCACTCTGTCTCTGGTTCAGCTTAGTTTCAAAGACATTCTGTTCTAAAATCAATATTATCTCTAATTTCCATATCACTCTTCCAGTTAAAAAATCCATATAAATTAAATGTGTACACTATTTTATTTTTTTAATATATGACTACCCTTAATGTATGAATTTTTTTTAAATCAAGTTTTTTGTTGTATTTTATAATACATATCAATGCATGAACAGTGTGGCATACATTTTGGTACAAATAAAAATAGTAATATTAATCATATTTATTACATTCCTCAAGCTTAAAATAGTTTTAGTGTTCATACACATTTGTATTAAGTTATAATTTTTCATTATTTAATTATTCAATCTTTCAATATGTTATTCTAATGCCAATTACAATATTATTTAAACGTACATAATAATACCATCATTCAATTTCTGATCTTCCCTCTTATTACTTTTATCTTATATAAAAATGTGTATACTAATATTTGCCCTCTCTCTTATTTCTATCTCTATTCTATCTTTTGATTATGCCACCATTGTATTTAAAAACATTTCCTATCTATCCATCATCTCTTGCCATCTTGAAAGCTTTAATTATTTGTTTTTTAACTTGCCTCCCATATTCCTGTCTTGGATCTTTATCCCTATCTACATCTACATCCTGGCTAATCATTTCAAACATTTCTCCCATCTCTGCCCTTTTCCTTGCTGATGTGTGGAACCCTGACATTAGCTTTCAAAATATCTACCCATGTCCCTATCTCCCTTTCAAAAATGCATCTCCGGTTCCCTTTTTAAATTTCTTAAAATATTTTTCCCTTGGTTTATTTCATCAGTCGTTGTTTTGGTTGTTGTCTCCTTCTTGCTGCCTTGTTTTGTTTGCTGGTTTATCTGTTCTGTTTTTTCACCTGCTCTTTCAATTGGCTCCTCCTTTTCTTGGGTGTCTTGGTCACTCATTGTCCTTTGTGTAATATTTCCCAGTTTTTCATCTATGCCATGCATTAAGTTCTTAACCTTCTTATGGTTTCCTATCAGAATGTCCTTGATGCTTTGGAACATTGACGCCCTTTCTTCCCAAGTTCCACTCATTTCCTCCTGGTGGAGCATCTTATCTTATTTTAATAAGTCCCATTCTTAGCCAGTAATCCAAAAACCATATATTCAAATCTAAAGTCATTCTTCAAAAAAAATTCAGTGTTCATTATTCTTTGTATCCCATAGTTAATCAATTTGTTCCTTTAGATAGTCCCAAAAACTTTCCAGAATTTCCTTAAATCCCCTTTATGATTTTAATCTTGTATTATGACATTTCAGGGGTCACTTTAATGAAGATATCTTTCTTATTTCCACATTTAAATCTCCAATAGTCACGCCATAGATGCATATAATGTATTCTTGTAAAAAAAAATTCCCAAGATTTTAATTATATGTTGTACTTTCCTTACGTCAGCAGGTGGTACTCTCAATTTAGATTTCAATATTAACCAGTTTTTAGGCAAATAGTTCAAAGTGTAGAAACAAAGTTAGTTTTTTAATTAAATAGTTCCAGCATTTTAAAATGCCTCTCCAAGACAGTGCCTGCCCAATTTAAAGTCCAATTTTTTGTATTTTAAAAGTTTTTTGCTTCCCCCCCTTGCTTCTTTCCTTTCAATTCTGAAAATTTTCTCAAAGTGCATAGTTGCTGCTTTAACAAATATTATGAGCCTCTCTTTTCCTGGATTTTTCCTTTGGGGGTTGGGTTTTAAATAAAAAGGAATCTTTTCACCCAGTTCAGGACACTGTTCACCAACTCTGCTCCAACACATTCTTAGCTGTTCCTTGGCTGGCCCAGCTTTGTGGTGGCCATCTTTAGGCTGCCTTTTCTCGTGGCTGAGAGGGAAAGAGAATCTGGGGTCCAGCAGATAATCTGAGGTCCAGCAGAACAGCCACAATCAAAGAAATGATCTCTCAGGGTGCCCTTCTTTGCCACCCCTATAGAGTAGCTTTGGCTCCTTTTGGAGCCCACCAAGGGGGAGAACTCTGCACAGGAGTGCGGAGACTTGCCCTTTGTGTCAGATCTTGCCTCAACGTCAACCGTTGCTCCCTTAATGTATGAATTTTTAAATGTACTTTTATCTAAGAATTACAATAAAACATTAGAAAAGTGTCCATTTTAAAAAACAATTTTCCAGATTAATACATGTTGATCTAAGACATAAGGTATATTTGGTTGGCTCAGATAAAGACTCAATGAAAATTCTGTCCCATTTCTAACTGAGTGCCAATTTCTAAAAAAGAATATTGACATACAGAATCATAGTAGCAGGACCCAAAAAATCTGCACAACCAGATTTCAGGGAGGAAATTACACAATTACGTTGTACAATCATGCCATGGTATCTTATGATTGTCTTTGCTACTGCAAGCTAGGATTTTTGCACCAGAGATCTAATAGCCACAATCAAAGAAACATTCTTTGACTGAGTCCATAATTTTATAGCCGCACAAAAATTGATTCCAAGCCAGAGAAAAGGTGCCAAGAAGTTTTTTACATGGTATGACAAATACTTATGCAGAATACAAAATAATGTGTGCAGCATGGCAATTATTATGTTGTCTGAACTTATGCTAACTTATGTGAAGATAAAATACTGTAGGAAATGGCAATTTCCTAAATTTGGAGGGAGAAGGATTGTGTGGTAAGGTAAACTAGTAGAGGTTTGGTTAGTAATTAATATAATGAATATAAACAAAATATGACAGATTGGAATGAGAAAATAAAGATTGTAGAATAAGAATGATTCTAATTACCTTTGCAAGAGAGGGTGTGATGCAAAAGATGACAGATTTGGATGGTTTGTGGAGAGCTCAAAATGCTGCAAATTTGGTGAGTTTACATTTGAATCAAAAACACCTCATGCCTGGTCAGACACAATTCCAAACCTCAGAATGTTTGAATGTCAGATTCTGGTAATGATGTTGGAGAGGCAAAACTCTAATTTGTTACTATGGAGACCATCTCAATGGTTCCGTTAAAGTAGCTGAAGAAATAGGGATGTACAAAGTATGCATTTTGCAAAGCATCTCAGGGAGATGGGTGGTTTGGAAGTAGGAAATATAAATAAATAACTCCCTCTTTGAAACACTAAATCAAATGCATCGACTAGCATGCTTCCTCCCCACCCCCAGAAATTGTAATTAAATGTTTTTGGGATTTGCTTGGTCACACCAGTGGACTTCTGAATGTGCCCTTTGAATTTTGTATTAAGTTACTTCACTTGGCTTCAGAACCTCATTCCCATACCCTGACAACCTCTATCTCCCCAATTTTGCTGATGTATTCTGATAGGATTTACTTTAGCCATGCACAGGAATATCTGAAAGCTGGTAATTGGAAATATACCAATCATAGTAGCAGCCCCATGCTTTTTTGGGGTGGGTGGGGGAAGAAATAACTCTTTAAAAGACCAATGAGTGTTTTCATCACAAAGACATGTGGAACCCTGCAGGTATAGGTGTGGGATAGGGATTTCATGCCTGAGAAAGGCTTCCCTTCCTCTCCTTTCTAATGCAACATCTGCCTTTTGGAGATGGCTTGCAAAAAAGGAGAGATACTGGGACTCATATGATGATGCTATCAGTGTTGTATCTTCTTAGTTTTGGAGCAATTTTGAAATATCCTTAGGCAAGCAATTCATGCTCATTTTCAAAGTTCAGTTTAAATAAAGAGATCTTTATACATATGATACAATATAATATACTTCACTGATTAGTCAATTGAATGTATGAAACATGAGCATTAGCCACAGTAAGATAAAATAAAATGAGAAAAGTTACAGTGAAGTGAGATACAATAGCTACCATGAGATAAAACTGAATAAAATATACTAGGGAGGAAGAAGAAGTGGAAGGAGGAGGAGATTAAAACGCAGGATTTGCAGGCACACTCTGCCCACGGCCTAGAGTTCAATCCTCACTGTTGCATACTGCGCATGCGCGAGAAGCCTGCTAAATGACGATTGGTTCCTGGAGCGGCGCTTCCCATTGGCTGGGGCACCAG
>JAEANM010010637.1:0-15694 GCA_017656035.1 Myanophis thanlyinensis
AAAATAGTTTTTGAGAGACCCTTTGTATCTTGGATTTTTCTTAACATGAAGCATTCTTATCTAGAGGTACCACTGTAGTCTGAAATAGGTCTATACTACAGTCTCCCTTTATTTCTTTGTCTGTAAAAGCTAAATTCAACACAAAAAGAATTTGTTGTGAAAGCAACTGCCTGTGAAGGCTGTGAAAGCTCCGTCCCATGTTTGGGTAGGCCAGGTTGCCCTGATAGATCGGTCTCACCAGAAAAAAAAAGTTGAGATTTTTTACAAAGATTATGCATTGACAATTGCAGTGAAATATGTTTTTCTTTAATGAATGTTATGCGAAATATCTCACATATTGGCATGCATATATGCATGAGAAGGGCATATATGTAGAATTTATCTTGTTGTAATGACATTTTTATATTTTCCCCTTGTTATTTTTTCAGCACTTTTCTTCACTTTACTTCATTAAATAAAACAACGAGCATATATTTGTGTATATTCATTATAGCAATAACACTTAGACTTGTACACACAACTCCATAGTGCTTTACCATACTCTCTGAGCAGTTTCCAGAGTTAGCATATTGCCCCCCCAACAATCTGGATCCTCATTTTACTGACCTCAGAAGAATGAAATACTGAGGCAACCTTGAACCAGTCAGAATCAAACTCCTAGCAGTGGGTAGAGTCAGCCTGCAATACTGCACTCTAACCACTGCTCCACCTTGGCTCATACCTCTCCAAAACTTTCTGTTTTGGATCATTGTTTGCGTCATTGCATATGGACCAGCATATGTCCATGTCCATGAACTGATAACATGTTTGGTTCTTGCAATTTATTTATTTTCTTTAAAGTCCTCATCAAGCCTATCCTGCCACAACATTTTGTTCTTCTCCTTCTTCTGTTCCACTGACTCTTTTTTTTTTTTGTATCTTTAATTGTGATTCAGTCCTCATTCGGTCTCACTAAATAACCAAACCACTTTAATGTACTTTATAATAGAAGAAATAAAATACTTGGGTGCAATTGCAAGAAATGAAATAATCTCAGATTTATTTTCTTTTTATGTGTTTTCATAATTATGGTGAAAGAACAACATTTACCCTAACAAGAACATTAGAAAAATGTAAAAACTAAAGACTATGTACTGTAAGCATTTTCTATCCAACTTGGCAGAATTGCCTTCATTCTTAGAAAAATTAGGAATACTTCAGCAGCATGTATAATAATTTTAGGGATACAGCATTATTTAAAGCGAACCTTAATCTGTGAATACTTTCTATCATTCCATTTCGAACTGTTTTGAAGCAAGATTTTAAGGTTAATTTCAGACTATCGATGTGTTGCATACTATTCAGGAACCTTAACTACTGTAAGCCATAATCCACAATCACTCCCACTTAGCGACTGATGTCTGCGAGACAGTATGTCTTTCCATCTGGGTTCTTTTCCGTAATAGCAGCTGCATATAACTAACAAGTGCATCATGAACTCTTTCTCATGGAGTGATTCAAAAACAAAACAAGTGCCAAAACAGAAAGTGCAAGAAATCTGGGCCAGATACTCCATTGGGAATAAAGCTCAGTAGCTGCGTTCCAGAACATTTTTCAGACTCTAGATCAACTTTAGTTTTAGCTGCTCCCTCTATTGGAATTTGAGAAACACTGATACTTTCTGCTATATTTCATTTATTCCCAAACCATCACTAGAAAACCTTTAAAAGAATTTAATTCTAATTGCCCTAAGTTATACCAAAAAGAAGCTACAGAAGCAGCCCTTATCCCATCTTTCCCAAGAAGCTGTGACTGAAGGAAGTATCATGTTTCCTTAAACCTTAGAGCAGTTGCCAGGCAACCCAGCAACACCTGTCTTTCTGGAGTAAAAGATGCAGTTACCAGGGCAACAACATCCTGTCTTTCCGAATACCATCCTATAATGTGGAAACTGCCGTTTCCATAGTAATCTTTCTGACCTAATTAATTCTTACTAGTGTGATCTAATTGTATTTCAATATTGACTTTTGTTGGTTTGTTGTTACCAAAAAGCCTTTTCCTTTAAGCCATCTCTTGTCCAGCTCAACATGCAGCTTCCCCACTCACAGACTCAGGGCGTAAGAGAGCTGCAGAAGTGGCAAGCAAAGCAGGTGTTTGGGAAGTAGTTACCCGGGCAACAGAACCAGGGCGTTCCGGAGGTGGTTGCTATGGAGAACTGGATGCTGACGAAGGCTTGGGAGACTGAGAAGACAAATTGCCCTCATCATTATCTCCAGGCTTGTCAATCATACATATTCACTTATTTACCTCCGAGAGGCAAACAGCACTAGGAGCAAAGAGCAAAAGGAGAACGTGTGTGCTCAAGGCAGAAACGGTGTCAGTGTTAAACTTCACGCCAGGAAAGACAGTCACCATCCAGGATGGCAACCATCACCTGCAACCGGTTTACAGAAGAATATCAGCTCTTTGAAGAGCTGGGGAAGTAAGTTGGAGAAAGATTCGGGGGGGGGGGGGGACAACAACAACTGTGTTTAATCTAATGGGAAATGTTGGGTTGTGCAGAAATGGGGGTGGTTAGAAGCCTTGATCAGAATAAGTGTTTCTTCAAGGTAAAGACAAGGCAATGTAGTGTACAACCACCACAAACTCATAGGAAAGCAGGGAAATGCAGGCACTAAGGAGAGCAGAAAGAGTGCACTAGGAGCTAGGAGAGAGAGACAGACAGAGAGAGAACTCAGGGAATTGGCAAATATTACCAGCCTGCTGTTAAAATTAAGGCAGCGAAAATAAGCTTGGGAAGATTACAACTGCTTGCGGACACTGTTCTCTTATTGGAATGCTTGTTGGTTCCGCCAGTAGTTCTGAGCTGTCCCAGCCGGAGAGGACAAAGGATGTATGCTTCTGTATAACAATTCTGTCATGTTGTGAATTCGGGAGAAGTTTATGCTTTATTTGTCTAGCAAGAGCAACTTCCCAAGGATGGCACTCTCTTCTCTGGGAATGGCCAACCCCTGTCCCATTGCTTTTTTTTTTTTTTTTTTTTAAATGTGATATAATGATACAGCCACCTTGACATCTCTGGGTAAAAGCACCCAAGTCAGTGCAAGAGAGTATGCTATTTGGATGCTGCAACATTGCAACAAACAGATGGGTCTATGTTTAATTTTGCATATTTTTAGACATATTTTTGCATGCACAATTATACAAGTTTCTGTTGTAACATTAGTTCGCACATGTGTTTGTCCAAGCCTATATCTGTGTGCATAAGAATATGTGTGTGTTTGTATTACAATATTGTTTATTCTCAGCGAAGCAAGTACAAAGTCACTTTATTTAATTAAATTTCTGGGAAGCCAATCAAGAGCTATGTATAGCTTTAGGGAAAGCATGTTTGGGATTATATGTATTTCATTCTTTACAATGCATCTTTATAAGGCTAAAGAACATAATTCTTTATGTTCTATTTTCAATACTGGCAGGATTTCTGACCCTGTAAATGATGCCTGAATATTTGTGTACTTTTTTTTTTGGGAATTATTATGTATTCTCTGATGTATTTGCTATTTTAACTGTGTGTCTATAAATGCATTCCTTTGTTTCAACTTCTCTGTTGTATGTTTGCATTTTTTTTGTATTTGCAAAGTAGTATGGAAATATGCATTTTGATTTGAATATGTGGATGCTCTATTTACTGGCATTAATGTTTCTCTAAGAACACACATTGCTACTTTGCATCCATACATGCATTTGTGTGGAAGTATTTAGGCATATGCAATTTATACAATGAACCAAACTGGGGAAAAATATATACAGGACAAAAATGCATCATAAAGAGACAAGGACATTTAATTCCTTTATTAGCAATGTATCAGTGTAAATAAAGGGTCAAGATAAAGTGTGCCAAATTCAGTAAAAGTCAACTTCGTAAAAGTTGATAAAATTGAATGATTGAGATGTTACCAGTTTACATTTTCCATCAAACCTTATATTTATATTCACATACATTTTGGTGATTAAATCATGCATGGTAGATGTGTCAGTGAACAGGTCTCTGTAATAAATGGAGACATATGTTTCATTCCAATCCTTAACAAACATTCTTAAGCATGTTTTTCCTTTAAGATGCACCTGGAAAAAAGTCAAGCTTAGTTTGTCAGGTGATTTCTAAACTGTGGACTAACTCTCCTATAGGATATCACTTGTAAGAGTGATTTGGATAGGAATTTGGAAGAATGTACCCAAGAGTATGTGCAACATTTCAATGGAGCATGGCTCAGAAATAAAAAAAAGTGGGCAGCATTTTGAGTTCTGCAATCGTGATTCAAAAAGTCACTTTTTTTTGATAGTCACCAAATGGGTTATTACCATTTGTGTTTTGTTTTCTCTCTCTTTCTGTTCACTCAGGAATATATATGGACAACAGGGTGTGGTGTAGCTTCCATTTTTCTCTTCCTTTACCCTAGAGCAGGTGGGAGATGGAGAAGCAAAATAAGAATATTATTGCCATGGAAGAGCCCAGGGATAGTTGAATGTTTTTAATGGCAATGAAATGTTGCTGTTTTTGATGTTTGGGGGGGGGGGGGGAAGCGTATGGGAGATACAAGTTGCATGAGGAAGACTCTATCTTTATAGATCTGCACCTGAACACTGTGCATATGTTGCTCTAAATATCCCATAGTCTTTTAGACTTGTTAATGTCATCTAGCTATTGGTTCACATATTATTCAATCTTATTGCAAATACCCAAATCCTTAGCAAGGAGAACCAAATTTTGTGGAGGGGATCAACCTAACCTGAGGCAATCTTATGGAAGCGTCCTGCGAAATCTATATTTTCAAGATGAGATATTCTAAGACAATAACATATGTAGGACATTGCTAGAGATTGTCTTCTGTAAAATGCAAAGAATTACACTAAATGTACATCCATATGCACCTGTATTAGTTATGTATATCCCAGTCATTAAACTGAGGAACCACTGTTATGAAATGTATAACATGAGTAAGGAACTAAGGGATTAGGATTTAATTTCGGAACAGCCATCATTGGTTTTATGTACAAGTATTTCTTTTTGGAGGATTATCTAATGTCATGACCTCCTCATATTATTTCAAATATGTAACAAAACATATTATTTGAAGAAAAAAAATGTTTTAATTTTACATCGTAATGAGCTTCTAAATCCCGCTAGATTTAAGATGGAAACCTAGTCCTATAATCTAGTGGATAGACTTGGCTCTGTTATTCTCTCCCAGTGTTCTTTTTACTTGGATGTTTAAAAGAATGGTACATCCCTCTCTGGTGTCAGTGGGGGTGGGGCAAGAGAGAAAATGATTTAATGTATGCAATGGCTGATGCTGTGTCTCATATACTTGGAGTATGTCACTACAAGTATATAATGTAGAAGGTGTGTCATGATGTTACAATGCTTGTGCCATCATTTTGATGAAGCTTAGCTACTGTGGATGCCTATGACATAATTGGGTGTAGGACAACTTTTCCCTACCAGTTATCTTTTATATTGTTGGAGCACAACTCCCACAATTAGCAAACAGCATGGTTAACATACAATACCTGCAAAACATCAGGTTGGAGAAAATTGCCCTATAGTCATATGCTATTATTTGCCGAGTGGTCAAAGAAGCTGGCAATGCAGCTCTTTATGTTATATAAGACAAATACACTTGAGGTTGAGAAAGCAAAATAATGTTCTAAATTTATATTTGGCATGCTAGAAAGAAGGGGGAAAATAGCTTGAGTTAATATCTTCCCAGGTTCTTCTGCTGTACAAAATATTTATCATGGAAATATTTTCATTCAATAATTATATTTATAAATTGGCTGTGTATTGAACAATTGATCTAAATAAAAAAAACATTTCTATTTATCATCAATTCAAGATATGGGTTAATTAAAAAGGTTTTCCAATTGATTTTTTTTAATATGGCCAAAGGGGGAAAAGGCTTTCTAAAGTGATCTCGAGAAAAGGTAAAAATCACTTACTTTCTTTTAAAATGTCTTGGGTTGGAGTCTTAATAACTGGATAAGTTCCAAGTATATTCAGGTTATACAAAATGGTTTTGCATCAGATCTGAAAGGCATTATCTCAATGTTTTATGCAACAAAAGTAAAGGCAGGGTTCTGTTAGAATGGATATAATGCTATTATTTACGTGACTGTGTCAAATGTCTCTCAAGACAGCATCAAATTAATCTTTAAGAATTAATTTTTGGCTCTTTCAAATCACTCTTGCAGTAAAATTATTTATACTGGGTAAGTAGTACAGTTTCAGATAGAGAGTGTTCTAAGAAAGATTACAGCAAAAACAAGAGATGCATTGAGTAAACATGATGCCTTGTTTTAGAAACCAGAAAGGTGATCACATAAAATGATTACCGATTAGCACGTAGCACTAAACTAACCCCACAGACTCATGCTAGAAATCTCTCTTGCTAAATGAATTATTTGCACTTTTAAAATCCTGCTTTTCTCTGATAAAGAGTCCCAGAGCAATGAGGAAAATATATTCAGGTCAACAGGCTGTAGTCAATGACTCATTGGATCCTTTCCAGCTGTAAATTTACAGATTATTGTAATATTGAAATATGATTGCATTTATTTGTTCAACTATCTAGACTCATACAAAATGAGTTCCCAATGGTTCTAAAGCAATTCACACAAACTCAGGAGAATTAGAGAATTCTGAATAACCTAGCAAGAAATTGCAAGCTGTTGCCACTAGCTAAGTTAATGTTCCTGACAGCAGTCTTTTCATCCAGGAAATCAATAATAAATTTACTGTAAGAACATAAGGATCTTACTAGATTGGGCAAAACCAATCCAGGATCTTGATTTCCATGGTGACCAACTAGGTTCTCATAAAATGCCATACAACAGCTGAAAACAGTAGTAATTCTTTTCTTGCTTTTTTAAAAATTAACTTATCCCTGCCAATGCTTCATTCATACTTCGGTGAGAATGCTTCTACTGTATGTTCTTGTCACAAAGCAAAAACAGGAATGAGGAGCCCAAATGTGTTGTATGCACAGTACAAATTTATACACTGCATTTCAAATAAGGGGAATGGTTATTACTGAGCAAAAATAGTTCAAATGATAATAAAGTCGCAAATTTACTTAGATTTTATGTTGCCAATTCCATAAGACCAATGGAAGCAAACAATAAAATTAAAACAAAATATAACATATATAATAAGATATGTGAAAGAATACTAAAAACAACAGCATCACCCCAACACTAAAATCTCCATGGTAAGATTATGCAGCAAACACATAATATCAAAACTTAAATTATAATAAACCTCACTATTATTTCCATAACTCATGCTAGCTTATCACCCCCCCCCCCCACACACACATAAACACACAATAAGAAACTAACATCAGAAAGATGATATCAATAACCAAAAGCTTCTGGCTCAATTCAGTTTTTAATTGGAAACAAGGGACTGTTCTACAATGTTGGAGCCATTATAGAAAAATATACCTCTCAGGGCTTTGAACATACACACACGTACCCACCCAATTTTATGAAAATGCTAGGTCCTCAAGAGGTTTTCCAGCTATGGTCCAGAAGATCAGTTTTAATGGGAGAATGCAGTCCTGAGGATGCTGTAAGAGAGACGAGCCCAAGGACAGGGTTGAACACATCATCAATTTAGAGTCCCTATGTTCTCACAAGAGATCTAAATCCAGCCACTCATGAATCCTGTTGACCCTTATCTGGTGCCAGTTTGATCTGACCATTAGTATATCAGATTAATGTCAGAAGTTGAGTTCAAGATACTAAACATTTATTACAAGCTACCTATACACAAGAATCTGATCTACTAATGGTCAAACCAAATTGGCACCAGATAAGAATCAATGGAATTCATGGCAAGCTGGACTTGGGTCTCTTGTGGGAATACAAGGACTCTCAACCATTGATATGTTTAACTTGCCCTTGGGCTCCACCTCCTCATCTCCTACAGATACTTTGGCACAAAACACAAATGGCTTTAAAGGCCAAACTCAGCACTTCAAATTGTACTTGAAAGCCTATTGTCAGCACCTAAGCCATTTTATTTTGTACAAATTGCAGCTTTCCAGTGGTCTTTAAAGGCAGCTCTAAGTAACACACATCACAGTAATTTAATTGTGTGATAATGTGAGCATGGATTATTATTGTGGACTCTCCAAGTTCTGGGCATGGTTTCAAATGTTTTTTAAATGCCAGATTAGAAAGCAGGAGATCCACCTTAGCCACGGAAATCAACTGGGTGAATCTGAGTCAGTCACTCTCTCTCAGCCCAACTCACCTCAAAGGGTTGTTATTGTGGAGGAACATGTGTTGGATTATTTTCACCACGTTGAGTTACTTATAAAAATAATAAAGGCCAGGATACAAAGGAATAAATAAATAAATGTTTACACATACATATACACACACATGTAATGCAGAGAGGAAGAATATTCATTAATCTAGAAACTCTAGTGCTTTTACATAATTTTTCTCATTGATGACATAATCTATCCCCTTTTCATTTTGATAACTTTTCACTTTTTCTAGTCCAATAAGATGTCTAGTCCTTGATGGGCTTAATGACATCTCTGCATGATATTCCACATGTTTTACATAAAGGTGCACATTGGCTTAATTATTTCTGATGTGTATTTGTATTTTTACACAGTTGTCACACACTGCCCATCACAATCCCAAGATCTATCAGTTCAGACTCCATTTGTACATATTTGAAGTTAATATATTTTGTCTCAATATATATTACACTGTTACCTTTATCTTTTTAAAATGTTATGGCTGATTTATCCAATCTAATGATATACCTTGGAATTTCACCATAGTTGTTTAATAATTTAGGTCATCAGGAAGTTTGATTACTTTCCATCCTTCCCTTTAGATAATTGTGAGCTACTTTAAAATCCCTGTCCAAATATCGAACTGAATGCTTTCTTTGCTAAATGCTAACAATTTTCCTGACTCCTCAGGATAGTTAGGAAATGGAGTACGACCCAATCCTAGAAAGTGCCTTTGGGTCAGATCCCAACAGACTGGAAAGAAGACAATTTTCAAATGGCAAAAGAATAGTATGGAGTTTTTTCCTCTAGTAGAAAGAAACACATTAAAACAGCTGCTGAAGCACTTTGGCATATTGTACTTCCAGACCCACATTAAGAAACTTGGTAAACCTGTTGTAGAAGCAGGACAATAGGGGTCTTTGAATACAATGTTCTTTATCTATCTGTAGCATCCTGTTTAATGCTGTTGAATGTGTAGTATCCAAGAAACTAGTTTAGCCAAAATTCTCTTAGGTTACTCTACATGACCAGAGAATTCTGCTTATTGTTTACTTATATGCCATTGCCAGATTTGGACGTCTGTTAGCACATTCTGTGAGACTCTTCTATTGGTTAACAGCAATCCTAAATGTTTCTATGTAACCAATGACATATTCCCCTTACAAGTTTCTATACCTGAGTAGGGCGATTCTCTTTTTGTCTGTAAATAACTGAGCCGAGCATACTTTAAAATGATTGGGATAATCTAACATTGTGTTATGCAGTACAGTGCTTCTTTTTGTCAGCCCTATATTTTTTCAGGCTTCCATGTGAGCCTAAAAATGGGAGTGTTCTGTGTGTGCTGCTTTAAGGAGTTGACTTGCGAAACTTAATGCAACTCAAACACTGAAGCAATTAGAAGTTGCTTCAGCAACTAACAGAGAGATGCATCGCTTGCATTCATGCAAGAGCCCAAGTATTTTTCCCCCAAATCATTTTCAAGATAGGTGTGGCTCTGGTAATTTGGAATTTAGAAATGTACTGTCCCAGAGATTTAGCCCAACCTAGTGAATTCTGTATATCAATAACTGTGCTGAGATTCAGATGCAAACATTTCATCTTAGCTTCTGCCTCAGAGATGTCCATTCCTGCACAGGAGGAGGAATGTAGAGTTATAACTCAAAGACACTTCAGTACACAGCAGTTTAATAGCATAACAAGTTTAATAAATAAAATTAGAAAGAGGGCAACAAAACCTAAGAGGCTGTTAATGATTCCAACTCAAGACACATTGATTCTCTTTCCCCACATCTCCTCCTTTCACCTTTCCTTTATAGAATGACACAGGGGTGTTGCCTACATTAAGCAACAACAGATTCACATGATCATTCTTGAACATGGTCTTACTTTTCTCCCATGTCAATGTATTAGTACCAGTACAATCCTGTTTGGCAGGTTGGCATGCATGTTGGTGTGCCTACCTGCCTACCTTTATTCTTCTGCTGTGAGATCAGTTGAGGTTCTTTTTAGTGGTGCATCACAAGTTGTGATAGAATTGTGGTGGCACAATGGTTAGAATGCAGTACTGCAGGCTACTTCTGCTGACTGTCGGCTGACTGCAATTTGGCAGTTCAAATCTCACCAAGGCTCCAGGTTGACTCAGCCTTCCATCCTTCTGAGGTGTGTAAAATAAGGACCCAGATTGTTGGGGGCAATATGCTGACTCTGTAAATCACTTAGAGAGGGCTATAAAGCACCGTGAAGCAGCATATAAGTCTAAGTGCTATTGCTAAGTGCTATTGTCATCTAGAATTGGGAGGACATGGGTAAATGGGGTGCCAGAAGAGATTGAGAGACAGGAGGAAGCCAGGTTTTCTGTGTGTAATAATCAATTTCTGCAAACTGGTTAGATAATAGCCTTGGCAAGACTGCAAGCTTTGTTCAGAAAGTTTTCATGGAGATTTTTATCAAAAGCTTTATAAAAATTCAATCAATCTTTACTGGCTCAGTAAGCCACTTGCTTACTGAAACTCACAAAGGAAACTCAAAAGGGAATGAGACAGGACTCGCCTTTACAATGTTTACCATTGCTCATGTTTGTCACAGGAATTAAAGTAAATGAACAGAGACAAGCTCCTTTAATTTGGTTTCATGTTTGGCTACACTTAAAAAAAGAGAGAAAGAAAACCCAGGATCTTGGGTCTTTCTACTTGAAAGATAATCATAGGGACAAGGTTGCTTTTGTATTTGCAATTTGAATTACATTTTGTTTCCTGTCAATGTCTTTGTTTAAACTTACTTTATGTAGAAAATTATTTGTGTCATTTAAAAACACACGATGAATTATTTTTGGATTTCAGTAATTTGTAAAAAAAAAAAAAAGAAGTAAAAGGTCTATTTTAAACTCCATATAAGATTTTTTAAAAATATTAAATATTTTAATATTTAATTAAAGGAATAAAAAATCCATGTTCATTGCTTTCAAAGAATAAAAAATCCATGTTCATTGCTTTCAAGCAAGGGATATTGTAGTTATGCAAAACATGATGTATTTGCTCATTATAATATACAAAGAATGTTGCAATAATTTAAAACTCAAGTTAAAAGACAGCATTTACATCCTGGTATGGCCATGCTTTGTATGTGATTGCTTGTATGCATTTGTTTTATTATTTTAGTGATAGCATCTCCTCATCTGATTTTTGAACCTGCCACCTCACTGTGATTTGATATCACTAAGTGCAGAGAGTTGGATTTATTTCTCTGCCCAATGCCGACTGGTAGAATTAAGCATCAGAAAAAAAGTGACAATCAGCACAAGAGTGGGTGTATCTAAATGGTTGTCCCACTCCCCTCCCCCCCAGCATGAGAAGGCAACCTTCCCAGAATTCACTGTTTTCCCATTCCTCAGATTTGACAATATGGCCAAAGTCCCAGCAGCCTCTTTTCATTGGCAAAATGAAAAAAACAAAAAACTGGCTTCTTCTGGGTGAGCTTCTGTTAAGACAGTGGAATCAAAGAATGGAGAGGAGCTGATATTTAAAAAAAACAACAACCAAAAAAACCAGATGGTTTTCTCCCTAATAACTGTCACTCAGTCACTCAGTCGCGAGTAAGGAATATAGGAAGAAACGAAGAGAGAAAACCCTTGTGCATAAAAGAAACTGGATGGGATCCAAGCAGGGGAAGAGGGGAGGAAGAGAGAGAGAAAGAGAAAGAGAAAGAATAGAATAACTCTTGCTGAGTTCTTGGAATCCACCCCCACTGGCAGGTGAAAGAAAAGGCTAAGTGAAATTATCATGAGGCACCATATAATCAGGCACCTCATTTCAGAGATGTGGGGGGGGGGGGGGGAAGAGAGATTTGCTTAAAAATAAGAAGAAAAAGAATATTTCCAACCCACACTTCTTGCTAGCAAAGAGACAAACTCTTAAAATGGTTTCATGGAGGAGGAATGCAAGGGAGGCAAGCAGGCAGCCTCCAAGCCAGCAAGTGAAGTGTGAACAGGGGAGTAGAAAATGGTCTTTGCTTCCAAGATGCTGCTATTGCAAAGGTCTGCCAGCTCTCAGACCCTGAAAGCAAAAGGAAGCCCCTGTCTTCCCGTCACAAGGCAGAAATAATTAACAAGAAAGATCAGCAGAGTTTATTGATAAAAGTACTAGACTGAGTGAAGTAAAACGGAACAACAGTCCTTCACCTATTGTAACCTCCCAAATGTTCAGAATGCAGCTTCAACTTCCCAAGGATGTTGTGAACTTTGGGTCTTTTCCCCCTGTCCTTGGGTTTGCAGAAAATGAGCTCTCTCTCTCTCTCTCTCTCTTGCCTCTGTTTTAAAATATTGCAGTGAAGATCCTCGTTGACAATGCCTACCTGATTTTGAGCACCTTGCTGCAGTTCTTCAAGGGTTAGAAAAAAAAAGGAAGACAACTCTGTTCAACACAAGTATTGCTAAGAATCCTTTGAGCCTATTTTTATTCCCTTTATTTTTCTGCAGAATAGGACAAGATTTGGCAGACCATGGCTGAGCTCAATAAAGCTAAACAGGGTTAACCTGGCTAGAGTTTGGATGGATGGCCACCAGGAAGTTTGGTGTAGAGTAACTTGGAAGTTGAAAAACAGTAACTGGACACAAGGCAATGGCAAACCCATCCACCTCTTTGTTGGGGAATTCACGAGTGTTATCAAGAGCCACCTCTTCTGTCTATCCATGCTAAAGGAATGCATAATAAATAAGAAAACTGCCTGGCTGAAATTCACACACAGCATTACCATTATTGCACCAACGAAGCAGAATTGGTTGCATTTCATACAATATAAGTGCCTAAAGAAATCATACAATGACCTAGTTCACACAACATGTTAAAGCAATGGCTGTCTCCTCCCAACACTTTTTCAATTGAGATGAGCAAATTGTGCAGACTCAGCTAGTCTGTGTGAGATTCATTTTATTGCAGCTGGGAGATGGCGGGGGAATATCTATTTCAGCATTTGAATTCCCCTTTGTAAAGGGGGAAGGTGTCCATCTCTTTTGGGGAGGGTTCATAACTCTGCACATATGGTGAAGTTGCCTTCCTGAGTACGATACTACTAGTCTAAAATTAGGGTTGGGGAGAAAAAAAGTTTTCCTTGTTGCTGCTACTACTTTCTTCTTCTTTTACCCAGAATCCTTGAAGGAGCTTGTAATTTAGAAAATGAAATAGATGGAATGTTCTTGCCATGCCCAAAACCAACAATGTTCCCATCTGCATATTGAGTTGACAAAACTGATGGGCCTTGGGCAGTATGAAAACCAGGGAACTCAAGCGAAGGATATGAGGATAAGTGGTGTCAGACGTGATTGGATTAAAAAAATAAGGAATTCTGATTTGCTCTACTTTGCAAGACATGGTTTGGTTTGGTTATAGTACTTAATACACTTATATTTTGTTTATATCATGTAAGCTATCCTGGGAACATGGTAGCAAGAAGTACTCAAAGAATAATTGAACATGAAGAAAAGATTTGCATTGAGAGAAGAATTAGCTCTCTTCCTAGAGGCATTTTGGATGATGTATTCAATGTTGTAGTCTCAATTGAGAATATGATAAAGCAATCAGTTAGGGCCATGAAGTGATCACCTCAGGGAGAACTGGAGCTTTCTGAAGGGACTACAAAAAGTTAATTGTTCACTGTAATTCTATTCCTTTTGAAAAGGGTGGAGCTTATGTACGTTTCTGTCTTGGGCAAACAAACTTGGCCAAGATTGGGTAGGTGTCTTGGGAAGGAGAGGGAATGAAACAATATGCCATGTCTTGCCTTAGAAGATTTTCCTCAAGTCTTCCTCACACCCCAGAAATGAGATGCTGCTGAATATGCTGATCAGTATAACCAGGAGCTTTTCCATCCACAGGGAGCATTTCCAAAGAGATTTGGGAATTAGCCCTGAGCATTAAACGTCCCCATAAAGTAAAAACCCCCCACTGCTGTTCCTTCTCCTGTAAAGTCATTCCCCTCACATCTTTCTGTTTAGAGATTGCTTAGTGGAGCAAGGAGGCAGATGTGATGACCTATAAAGTGTCATCTAACTAACACAGCATTATTCTCACAATATCACATAAATATTTAGTTTCCTAATGCTACTTTCAGGTTGGTAACTTGTAAACGGATCATCTGGTGCAGGATATTGAAGCCCATTTTTCACATCAGGCTTATGGGAGGCGTGAATGATAAAACAGCTCCATTTTTCTCCCTGTGGGCAGTGGTGAAGACATGCAATTCAGGAAAAAACATACAGAAAAGGGGAACTCTTGGAGAAGTAGGTATGAAGGAGAGATTTTATGTAAATTTGCTCCAAACTTAGCAGATATCCATTGAGATTTCTTCTCTCTACAAATAGCTGCTTCAGAAGAAGACAATCCCTTAGGAATATGGAAGGAAAAGCCTCGGGGGAGAGAACTATTCACTTCTCCTTTCCTTCAGCTTCATGTTTGCTGCAATTTCAAAAAGAGGCAGCCCTCTTTGAAATATACTATCATTTGATAAATATAAGGATATATATCTTGTTAGAGCCTTTAATTCTCAGCCCTTCCATGGACTGTTTTATTTGTATCTGTGTTCATCGACAAAGCTGTATAGAGAAATTATTGAGAAGGAGAGGCAAGGACAAGTAGAGGAACATACAGTATTCACCCTCAAACTGCAAGCATGTCTGAATGCCAATAGAGACACCTCACCCACTCAACCACCTACATGCAAATTAAAATATGAACACAGTGAATACCTGTCACAGAACACAGCTCTTCACACAATATGCTCTTGCATACACATCCTTCTGGTTACTTCCGGAACATGTGCACACACATCACAATTCTGTTCCTTTTATATATAGGCTAGCTGTAACTTGTCATTCCCCAGCTTTAAAATGCTGGTTTCATTAATTGTTTCATCCCTCCTTGCTGAGAGTTGACATGATTCACCAGGTATAAATGAACATAAGTTTTAAACAGAACTCTCCAATTTTAACACTAATTTGTTTTGAGGCTACAAAGGAGGCATTCACCAAAAGAGGGGTAAAACCCCACTCCTGTGTGACTAAAAACAATATATAAAGGACTCCCAAGCTGTATAAAATGTGCATAAATTCCAGTTAGAGTATGAGATAGGACCTTCAAAAATGCTAAGAAATTTGTCTGTCATTTTTTCAGATCAATCTTAATTCCTGGTGACTTCCTGGACAAATCCCTATAGTTTTCTTGGCAATATTTTCTTGCCTGCTTCCTAGGGTTGAGAGAATGTGACTGGCCCAAGGTGATCCAGCTAGCTTTGGTCATAAGGCAGGACTAGAACTCCTAGTCTGATTTATATCCAGGTATCTTTTTTTTTTTTGTAAAATTTTTATTAAATTTTCAACAACAAACAAACAAACAAACAACTACACA
>JAEANM010010638.1:0-15693 GCA_017656035.1 Myanophis thanlyinensis
CCACCCCCGGACGGTCTCCCCAAAAGGATGAAGCACAAGAGAGGGATTATTTTTCAAAATCGAACTAGTAACTAGTTCGGCAGGCCAGATTAAAAAGCCCAACGGGCCGGATGTCACCCGCAGGGAGTAGTTTGCCCATGTCTGTACGAGAAGGTTTACGTTACCCATCTGCTATACTTTGCACTTCTTCCCTTGCTATCTTCAGTAACCAAAGTTGTGTATGTAATGAATGAGTAATACTTATGACCAGTCCTCAAAGATCTAGCCATTGCAGTGCCCCTGCAATCATGGAGTCACAATTTGGCACTTACAATAGTTTTAGCTTCCCCACAGTTGCTATTTTCCACCTTCCCTGCCAGCTATTCACAAACAAAGTCAATGGGGAAGCCAGCAGGAAAGCTTGCAAGTTGCCGTAGTAAGTCTCTTTCACCTCCTGTGCTATTCATTTTGCCCTGCCATCCATCTCCTGGCCTTCCTGCACTCACATTACAGCATCCACCTCTCAGGTAACCTATGCTCACACCACACTATTTCCCTGGCCTTCCTGGCCTCCTGCACATCCTACACCGGACCTCCTAAGCCTTCCCTTGTCTCCCTCAACTCTTAATGCCTCCTGCACCTGCCCTCCCCCCTGCAGCACACACTCATCCATAACACCCATGCTGCACCACTACCCACATCACCTAGGATTCTTCCCACTTAATGACTCACACATCTTTGAATTATGACAACAACTGGGCCTGCAGGATTGTCATTGGCAAAGCAATGCAGTTAGCTGATACTTTGCTTTATGGCTGCATTGCTTAGCAACAGCAATCCCGGTCCTATTGGTATCATAAATGGTATATTTCTTTTAACTGACAATGCAACAAAATTTATAAACAGCAGAATTATAGTCATTCATTATTAGCCGTCACACCACTCAGCCTAGCATCTCCCTAATATTTAATACTAGCACACTCTTAGTGATCTAGCTCTGTATTTTAATTCTGGTTCTTCCAACTCTGTCATTCTTATGATATCTATAGCATATAAAACAGGAAACAAGCAATCTTATTTTATTCCCTTTCTCTAATTTTATCTCATAAAGGAATTCTTTATTGTAAAGATTCTCCGAAAAATTACAGCTGTGTTTTGGCATTTTGTCAGTGTCATAGCTTATGGCATCATCTATACAATCAAAAGCCTTTATTTTCAATAAAATATAAAGGTACAAAATGTTTTTGTTTTGTTTTCTTCATTTTTTCCACATTATATTAACTATCTGATCATACCCCCTTCTACTTTTCTGAAACCAGACTGTACATTTGGAATGTTTCTTCCCATGAATGGCTCAAATTTATCTGAATCAAAAGCTTGCTTGCATGAGACATTAGTAGAATAATCAATTGCAATCTCTGGTATCTTGCATTTAACTCTACTCCCTAATCATTTCCAATGTCTGGACCAAACAGACTTACACCATACTGCTGACTCAGATCTGCATTTCTCCTGCAGCTTTAATCAGTTCTTTGGGCATTTCAGTGCATTTCTATTTGACATTTGGTCTATTGTTTACACTATCTCACTTTTTAAGTGCAGTCAGTTCCTAAATACACTCTTTCTCTGCAAATGTTTGTTATTTTTTTTTACCTCATTTGTAAAAAGTTTTCTTCTTTCAATTTCATTTGCTTCTCTTCTCTTGCTTCTTCCATGATTATTCAAATACTCTTATCATAGCTGTAAATTGCCCTGTTGTTTCTCTGATTTTCTTTAAAACATTTTGCACCTTTACTGTGAATTATTTTAGCTTCACCTCTCCCTTGCCAGGAAAAATAGCACTACTGGAAGCTTCTGGCAGCATGACTTTCAGGTTCACTGAAGCTAACAAATCCTCTTGATGATTTGTTGAAGATGAAATCCATATCATCTTGATATGGAATCCTGTAGGATGATGAAGCTGGATAATTCATAAGTTTTAATAGCTAACAACTAATTTCAGGTCTATATAAGAAGTGATCTGTAAAAAGATACACAAATATAGCATTATCCATGTGAAAGGCTTAAGATTTTTTTTATTTGGCATTATGTATTTGCCTGCTCTACTATTCAAAGTTAACTGACCAAAGTATTCAACCTTGTAAATGTAAAGTTTTCTTTTCTCATAGAGAAATATGCTTCACAACACGAGACATTTTCAGAGACAGCATTATTGTTTTTATCTAGGGAGTCATTGGCAGAAATGGGGGAAATGTGGAAGAACATTCCACTGTAATGCTTTCCATATGAGAATAAGTCTGCAATATATTATGTCAGCACTAGTAGCTATGAGAATTGGTATAATCAGAAATGCCAAAAACAGACAAAAGTAGGAATGGTACAAAATGCTGTCTGTGTTTTTTTAAAGCAATTAAAATGGCACTGATATAAGCTCTATTTTAAAAAGGCAGGAATTAGGATAGGAGTGCATTAAAATGGGCATAATGACAATCGGGTTTGCTTTGAGAATAAAAGAAAATTTACAATTAAGATGAAACTGACAAGGAACTTCAAAATGTGGTTTTATCCACATTTATCCATGCTTGTTGTATAAACCATAATTGCTTGACTCATACAGGAAAGTTAAGCATAAGCCATAGCTAGCAAATCACAATGCCTGGAATCAGACATCACTAACAATTCTACAGAATGGCTTAGCAAGGAAAGGCAGTTTTTGCCTAGAAAATCTCTCTCTCTCTCTCTCCCTCTCTCCCCCCCCCCTTGATTTGAAACTAGTTCCTCTAGGAATGCACTTTTATATTAGTGACCACTTTCCTCTTATAGGCAACAGCATTTAAGGCAGCAAATTTAGATAAGACTGCAGCAAAGTGAGATAAGTTTAAATATCTCAAGCCTGATACTTATCTAGTTTTCCTCATCACATCCATGCAGGTTAAGCATCTTGCACGTAACAAGCACACTGATATTCTGTTGTAACATCTTTAATTGTCCAGGATAGATCTGTCTTATTCTTTAAACAGTATTATGTAACTAATATGATTTTTCGTCAAAGGAATAACATTGCTATAATGTATTTGAATTTTCATAGATTAATGTAGTTTTCCTAGCTTGTGCAATTGTTGCACTGGTGACTGATCCTGCCAATAACATAAAGTCTTCTTTTCGCCATGAATAAATTCACAAGTCTGTGAAGATGATCACTTTTTGTGTATTCAAGAGTACTGCTGGGATACTTGTGATAATTCCTGCTCTTGGGATGTTTACAACTTCAAATTCCTTTCCAGCTACTGCAGCTCTTTAGACTGGACTGAATCCTGTGAAAGCCTTTCAGGATCAGACAGGAGGAGTTACAGAATATAGGATTTATACCTGCAGAAATCTAGTTGTGATTTTTTAGATTCTAAATAATAATACTGACTTGTGTACTGTTTCAAAATATACAATATGAATGTACTATCATCATCTGTACTACAGTGGAGGTCACTGAAATAATGATCCTTTTTTAAAGCAGAGAACTACTTCTAAATATATTTGCATATCTCCATAAAATTAAGACAGATTCACTTCAATATTTTAAAATAACCAAACAAAAAGCTGTGAATTCTGAATGGCAGTTCATGGCAGCTCACTATTAAGAGAAATGGTGAAATATTTCTTACAACATAAGCTATATGAAATTATATAGGAAAAATGTATATTCTAACTTTTAAACCTATATTTTTGTTAAATATCCTCAGCACACATGGTTTCCTATTTAAGTATCAGTCAAAGTATTCTATTTAAAATCTAAACTTGATGAATTGAACCAGGTTTTAGTGTCTAAAAATTTGTCACATTCCTTGTTAAAGCAATCAAAGTGCATAAAGGAGTCATGTAGCATTATCATTTGTTATATTAGTTATTGAAATTAGTAATATAAAATATATTGCTGTTATAAAGAAAGCTTCAGTTATGCCTAGAAAGCATAAAAATGATGTTTTGTTAAAAAAAAATACTGTGCTTCCCAATGACATTATCTAAAACACAATTTCAGTTACTAAGGAAAACAGGAGATTGAATCAACAAAATACCTTCATTAATTTTTGTAGTCATTTAGCCTTTGAAGTCATTTAGCTGGAAATAAATCCAATGAGACCTATAGGTATAATGCTTCTGTTTTTTAAAAAATGTAATTTTGTCTAATATATTTATCAGATTTGAAGAATAACTGCAACACTGTGGCAGGTTACTTTACTGAGTGCCTTTTTATTTCATCATTGAAGAAACTTCATATTTACTCTTATTTTGCAAACAAATATGAAACAGGTTTGGCAAGAAAACAGGATACAGAAATATCTTAAAATGGCATATAACTGTGAATAGAAAGTTATTTTTGAAATTATAAAAAACCAAAATATCCTTGGCTCATTAGGACAATGTCCCTGAAGAAGCAGTCACAGGTGTTATCTGGGTATAAGTGTAAGCTCCAGTTTGTCTGAAGAACAGTATTTAAGTAAATACATAGCATTTAAAACTGTAGCTATTTTGTAACATTTTCTAACACTAGGGCAAACTAGATTATGTCCAGAAGCATTATCACATAACTTCAATAATGTGTTGTGATAAATAACACAAAGACTTATAGTATATATGCATACATTTGATGGGAAATATATACTTTGTGTATGTGTGTGTTTGTGTAAATATGAAATTAGATAAATTATTCTGGCCCTGAATCACAACTATTGTACTAAGATTGCAATTCCCAAGTAAAATCTTGCAGCAGTAATTAATCTAATTGCATTCCTGGCATAGCACAGCTGTTTCTCAACTACAGTAACAGAAGCCAAAGAAGCCACTAAAACTGCTTACACTATTGCTACTCAGCATAGAAACCACAAACCCATGAACACAGGAAGTGGCCCAGAACTTTCAAACTTTCCATGTTGCATCAAAAAGCACAGTATCAATCAACACAGCTATTCCTTATTGGTCTCTGCAACTGAGATTTACAACTCTGTGTAGCTGGGAAATACTTTAGAAAATGAACAACCTAAAAAAAAAAGAATAATTTAGCACAATAATCCTAGTGATCAGCTTACTGCTTACAGACCAATTGACTAAATTTGAAAGGGAAGCTGAAAACAATGGGATAAAACAGTGAAGGATTCTGCAGCTTTTCCAACATAATTCCAATAGGTACTCTATCTTAACCTTGATGTATGTTCCCTCTACTCCTCTACACTCCTACTTGCAGTCTTCTACTTCCTGTTCAATCTACTCCTGATGAGCTTCTGATTTCTCCTCAACAATTTTTCAAGGCTGTGTTCACATCCTACCAACGTTTAATGATTGATTAAAATATATTATCTGGTTTTATACAAGCTAGGGAGCCATAAACCAAGGGCATTTACAAGGTTTGTCCAACACATTCAGCTAAAATTGTGACTCAGAATGTTATGC
Organism: Myanophis thanlyinensis; assembly: GCA_017656035.1. NCBI lineage: Eukaryota > Metazoa > Chordata > Lepidosauria > Squamata > Homalopsidae > Myanophis > Myanophis thanlyinensis. The sequence goes on from JAEANM010010638.1 coordinate 5,422, forward strand.
TATCCCACCAATATTTATGAATGAACGTGATGGTTCATTGCATTGTGCAAAGTCAGTTAAGCAAGCTTTGGTCAGCTATGTGAGTTAGCATCTTATGTGACACACTAAGCCTATTGTGCAACCACTGACCTCTCCCTTGCCCCACCTTTGCCCTTGATGATTTTGGTCCATTGAAAAGCCTCCTTTGCATCTACTGTCATTCAACCCAATACTTTCAGCTGGTCAATTTGTCCCACTTTCACTGCTCCAGTTTTCAAGATAACAATGAAGACGGGAAGGATGGTCACTAGATCTTGCCTTGTAGTAAGACAGGCGCATAGGCAGACCTCAGGATATTAAGCCAGGCTAAGCCTGGGCTATTAATAACCTCCTTGGCTATTTGGCAGCCTACCCGAGTCCAGAAGTGAAATCCTCCAACAGAGACGTGTGGGGGGTGTGTGTGTGTGTACATGTGTGGAGGGGGAGGTTGTGCCTCCCACTCACCTGCGGGGGGCATCGTAATCGTCTCGTTGGCGTTGCTGGAGCCGACGTTGTAGATGACCACGGCCGAGGCGTTTTGGGAGGCGGCGTGCCGAATCTTGTCCTTGTAAGTACAATTCCCTTTAGGGACAAGGGCGATCCAGAGCCTGCCGGAGCCCGGCATGGCGAACCTAACGTTGGGGTCGCAAGCTTGCCTGTCAGCGGTCGCCGAGGTCATCACCACCTGCCCCCAGACCTCGTTTTTGGGCGAGTGTTCCCCGTAGCGGCCACACTCCGTTTTTTCGCTACGCAGCTCGCTGCCCCCGCCGCCGGGATCCGGATAAGTGATGTTCACGAAAGCCGTGTACCATTCTTCTTTTTCGGCCACGGTGAAATCCAGGCAGAGCAGATGGACGAAACAAAAGGAAAGCAGCCATGTTGAAAGAGCCAGACTGCGGCACGCTTGTATCACAGACATTGCCATCTTCGGCGGCTCCTGCTCGCCTCCCCGTGCGCGTGTCTGCATGGGGGCAGGCGGGCGAGCGCGCGCGGGGAGGCGCGTGGGGACACGCCGCTCCGCGCGAAGCCGAGCAAAGGTGGGCGAGCGCCTCTCACCTTTGCAACCCGAAGGCTGGCATTTCTTTCACCTCTGCGGCGCCTTCGCCTTCTTCAAGGGAATCGGAGCGCAGCGCGGGCCCCGAGCCGTCGCCCGCCCGCCCGCCCGCCTCGCCTCGCCTCGCCTCACGCCTCACGCCTCACGCCTCTGCAGCCGCCGGCTGCTCAGAGAAGACGGGAGGGTTCGGTTGGCGCGCCTGGCCAAAGGGGCTCCTTTTCGGTCCCGGCGGGGCTTGTGGAAGAGAGTGGCCGAAGCTGTTTCTACCTTCTCCTGCCAGCCAAAGAAAAATCCCGGGGAGACGGGCTCCGCGCTCTGCTCCGGCGACGTCGAGTCGACTTCTGCTCTTGACCTCTCCCATTCCTCCCCAGCCCTGCCCGGCTAGGTTTAGGGCCGACTCTCGCCAGCGGAAATGTTTTGTTTGGGGAGAGAAAGGGGGGAGTTGAAGAACTGGAAGGGGTCGTGCGCAGGAGGAGCTTGGATGTGATGTCAAGAGCTCCCGCCGCTCCGCTTCGGAGCCAGCTCGGTGCGGGAGAAGCAGGGTCGACCTCTGCCGGTAGACGGGGAGAAGGCAGGGCCAAGACGCGCTGAGGCGGGAGGCTGCCGGCAAGGTAAGCCCTTGGAAGCGCCCAGGCAGCCCTGGCTCGAATCCGAGACAATTCCCGTCTCCACATTCCCGCCCCGATAGACTCACAGATTGTCGTCGCCAGATAGTGGAGTCCCCGGCTGCTGAATGGACGGAGCCGCTTGATAATCCTTTGTCATAAAGCGAATCCACAAAAAGGGGTGAGGTGGGTGGTGAACTCCAAGAAATACCAGAATGAAGCTTGACCGGGAACTTTTCAGCCTGATGTTCAACAGGAAGAGCTGCTGCTGGTATCCTTTATGTGAATTGAGGCTTCCCCCCCCTTTCACATTTATTTTTGGCATAATCAATAGTCCCAAAGGTGCATTTTCAAAAGGCAACTGGACTTTCTTGGGTTTTTTTTTTCTTTTGAAGATGTTTCACTTCTCATCCAAGAAACTTCTTCAGTTCTGACAGGATCCCACTATCTTGTCAGAGCTGAAGAAGCTTCTTGGATGAGAAGTGAAAGTTTTCAAAAGAAAAAACAAGAAAGTCCAGTTGCCTCTTGAAAAAGCAGCTTTGGGACAACCATGACCTGGATGACTGAGAATCTCTACAGGCATAATCAATACTATCATTTATCTATTTCAAAAATGACCTTATTTTTATTTCTTCAATTTCTATCCATAGTTGTGGTTAAAAAAAATACATCAAATGACCCTACGATGTTCTCATTACAGACAATAAGAAATAAAGTGATCAAAATAACATTGCAAACAGTATGATCAAACAGAGTTTAATTTTAAAAATTACAAAAATGGGCCTAGAAATATCCATACTTCAAAAGCTCTCCTAAACAACTTTGCTTTCAATTTTTCCAAAAGCATAATAAAGTGGGAGCTGATTGAATATCAGGGAGAAGGGTAACCCATGAAACAGATCCTTCCCCCAAAAGATTGCATCTGCTATACTTCACATGTCACAAAAACCAGTTTCATATCTGTTGAGTTAAAAATGAGTGGAAAAAGCAGTCCTGAAGATACTGTACCTCAATGCCAAGTTGAGGTATATATAGAGCTTTAAGAGGTTTTTTTAAATCTACCATTTGAATGGCACTTTTAAACCAATAGGAAGCTACTCCAGAGCTCAGCACACTGATATCCCATGTTCATATTGGTGTGTAACACCAATTGTAGATTCTGGGTCATCTTCAAGGGAACCTTCTGTAGAGTTCATTACAGTAGTCCAACCAACTATAATGAGGCCATAAATCACTGTTATGACATCATATTCCAGAGCTCACCGGCTTGAGCTGAAAAAGTGTTTCCTGATCTCCATCTGTCCGTCAAATAGCATTTCTGAATCCAGTAGGAGCCCCCCCCAAAAAAAATGTTCCTATAGGGGCGGTGCCATCTTCATCAAGATGTATCACTGGAGACAACAGAAAATTGCAACATGCAAACAATAATTGTCTCTTAGCAGATGGCAACATCCAACTAACCTTGAAAAGTCTCAACTGGAACTGGCTATTACGGGAATGGGAACCCACTAGAAAATCCCAAGGTGTGGAATTAACTAAATAATTGGCAAAATTCTAAAACAAAGCAAATAGCACACCAATTCTGATTTTTTTGTAAAGAAACTACATGGATGTACCCATGTGGTCCTCAGACATCAAAAGTAACAAAGAATTTATTTCTAGAGCATATAGCAACTTTTAAGTTACAGATCAACCATTCTCTTTCAGCCCAACACATTCCAAACTTTTGGGAGAAAAAGTAAGGCAGAGCCTTCACACATACTACATTGAGTTCTTGTAAAAAATCTAGACATACAAACAATAATAAAATTGTAAGCTCCATTTCATACAACTTGAATTAAGAATTGCTTTACGCCTTGTTTTATTTTGATCATTAAGAAAAAAACTGACTGAGCATGAAAGCATTTTAGCAAATGTTTTAAATAAAAGTATTCATGGATTGAACTGTTACGCACAAGAAAGAGATGAATTTTTATTGCACAGTGAGTTGATTCACATGCTGTACATTTGGTTTACTGACATTCATTAACAAAATATACAATGGTTCTGTGTTTTATATGAACAAAGCTCTTAGCTTGATACAAAAGAAGAAAGAAAATGAGGAGTTGTAACTAGTTCAAGAAGCTGCAACATCTTTTGTATTGGTTTAAAATGGGACTCCTGCAAGGGAAAGAATGAATGCACAGGAGCTGTATAAAAACAGGTGTGGACACATTCCAGATTGTGAATTGCAAGCCTGGAGCAATCATCCCACATCAAGCATCTCCAACAGAGCATACTTTGTCTGCCTTTCACTTACAAAGGAACAGCCTTAAATGTAGACATTTCCACATTTATCTGTGAAACACTAGTTTTGAGTCACCTAGTGATAATGTGTAGATTAGTCCTTGACAAGCAGCATCCAACCATTCAATCTGTTAAATGCATAGTGTGTATGTTATTTCATGTAACTAAAAAAATCACAGTGTTAGCTATCTATTTAAAAATTCAAGTAGTGCTAATGAGATTAGGCACACATTTAAAACTGTGTTAGAAACAACTTAAGAGAACATATTAGGTATGAGGTCCATACCAGGGGTGGAATCTGACCGATTTTGCTACCAGTTCAGTGCAGGCGCATGTGCATCAAATGCACTGCAACGCGGCTCTTTAAACCTCATTTACAGGCATCAGAGGCAGCCGGGATCATCAGGAAGGCTCTGTAGACATGCCAAAGAAGCTGATTAAGGTAAGAAACAACAACAATAAAAAATGAAGCTCATATAAGGAAATAGAAGGGCAGGGGCAGGTGGGTGGGGCCAATTTCAAATCGCTACTACCGGTTCGGACGATGCGATCCAGCTGAATTTCACCTCTGGTCTATACTATAATCCAATAGTAAAAAGAAGATAAAGAGCTACTCAGACAATATAATCTTGCTTTCATTCTTATCAGTCTAGAAAGAGTATCAGGGATCTTTTAATCTCATTAGTTTCTAACACAATTTCATGCCATTCTTGTGAGAAAGTTCCATTTAACTATGATTTGCTTCTGAGCAAACATTAATTATGCTGCATATGGATCCTAAATTTCCTCTCTTCCTCAGTGAAGCAAATTGAAGGATGTTCTCACAAAACCGCAATGTCTAGCTGTCCCCACTTGGTATCCTTTTATATAAGCTGATTATAATTATAGCTATGGAATTATAGCTACAGAACTATTAGTAGTTCTGTGAGGTACAGCAATGAACATTCACCAAAGTCCTGGGAAAAGTCTGATCATCACCACCTATATAACATTTATATGAGTATCTAAAGATATTTGAGTCTGACCCTCTCTGTAAGCAAGATGCTGAGCTAGATGATTTCGTTTTATACAATAATCAGACTCCCATGGTTTATTAAAATGTTAAAACTGTTACAGTATAATTGTCTAGTTACAACTTAATTTATAAACCACAATGATAGATAGGGGAACTCTGTCTGTCTGTCTATCTATCTATCTATCTATCTGCCATGGATTACTGTAAGTATGTATTATCATAAGTATAGAGGGATGATTCTGCTTGATACATTAGCAAGGCAATATAGGCCCTGTAGCTGCAGGGCATTCTTGTCTCTATAGTCAATTGCCTTGTTCTACCTGCAGCAACCTTGTTCTACCTGTCTATATATACTACACTCTAAAAACCAGCACTATGTGGCCATTCTGTATTACAAAGTATGACCTTCCATTTGCCTTAAGGGACCTCCCAAACAGAAAATACAAACTAATTTGTATTGTATTATTAACTAATAATACTATTTTCTAAACCACAGTGACCTTAAATATAGTCTGTCTTCCTGGTTTATGTCATAGTTTTTGGAAAAAATATTACATTTATATATATCTCATCCTTTTAGTGGGTGATGTTTCATTGGCAGAAAAAAATGATGGACTGTTCATGGTATTGAGTAATACACAATATATTGCACTTAAGTTTTCTAATGCATTCTTGCTGCTTTATTTTACATTGTTCAGAGTCAGAATAATGGGGGCATTTACAAATATTTTAATTAAACAAATATGTTATGATTTATTTCTCTGACTTAGTATCAGTTTGGTTTTTCCCAACATTTAATTTCAGCTTAGATTCAATCCTGATCTCCCCCTTTTTTAAAATATAAAGATTGAACTTTGGGATGTAGACATTTATAATAGCAATTGAGAAAATGTGAAGTACTTTTCTCCTCACTGCTGAATAAAAATCTGTCCGTGTATGATTGATTCATAGACTGAAAGAGACATAGCAACAGATCAGCCAATGGGAGCTGATTGGTGTCTCAGACAGAGAGGAGCCTGGATTTGGTTTAGTTCTGTGCTGAGCTTAGAAACTGAAACAGAAACTGAAAAACTCCTCTCTCTTCTGCTTGTGTTTGTTAACCCGTTGAAATCTGCTTTGGTATTGTATATTTACTTCATATATTTTATATAAAGAGAAGTTCATTTAGTTGTGTGTGCTTCTGAATATATTTGCATGCTGCAAACTCTGACAAAATCACAGTGGCTAAGTCCATACAATAGATCACCACTATTTGTTTAATCATAGTTAATCACAGTAGTTAATTGTTTGTGTTCACACCACACACTAAACTAAGAATACAAACAGTGAAGCCCTAGAGTGCATTGCAGAGCTCTAGAGTGTGTGTCCTTTTTATCTTTTCTGCATTTGATGGATTGGGGAGATATTAAGTAGTAAAATAAGTCTTTTTTAAAAAGCTATTTGGGATAGTAAAAGTCCCAAAATCATGAAAAGGGGCTTTCAGCTCTACATACTGTAACTTCTTTCTTCTATCCCTTAAAAAAGTTGAAAAATAGGAGGTTTTGTTTATCAATAGTTACGGTATATATCAGACATGGGCAAACTATGGCCCGTGGGCCACATCTGGCCCGTTGGGCTTTTTGATCCGGGCCGCCAAACTAGTTACTAGCAGAAGAAAAGTCCCAGAAGAAAACGTTTTCTTTTTTCTCTCCGTGGTAGAAAAAAAAAAGAGAGAGAGAATCTGGGAAGCTGATTTTGCTGAAAGGTATGATACAATTCCTATGTTAGCTGTTACACTTCCTTATTCATGAGGAATTTGTAAGTCAAGCTTTTCCCTATTGCATTGGTGAAGGCAAACAACAAACTTTTATGGTTCAGTAAGTGTAGCTCAGACATGGGCAAACTATGGCCCGCGGGCCACATCCAATTTATATTAGTTCACACAAACACACCGTTCTCCTATTCTGGCCCGGCCCCTCCGTCAAATTTTAGAAACCATTGTGGCCCGCCAGTCAAAAAGTTTGCCCACCCCTGGTATATATCAATGTAATCTTGAAAAAAGGTTCTCATTATCTAATGAAGAACCAATAATATACAGGTAGTCCTCGACTTACAACCACTGATTTGTTGTCCATTTCAAGTTACAATAGCACTGAAAAAAGTGACTTATGATCGTTTTTCACACTTAGGACTGTTGCAGTTCCTGGTTGTGTGGTTTGGCTGATTGGCAAGTGGCATGTATAAATGACAGTTGCATGGCCCCAGGGTCATGTGAGCACATTTTCTAACCTTCCCATTGGCTTCCAACTAGCAAAAGTCAGTGGGGGAAGACAGATTTGCTTAATGATCTTTTGATTCATTTAAAAACTGCAGTGATTTGCTTAACGCAATTTTAAGGCCATAAATGAGGCACAACTGACTTCACAACTGCCTTGTTTACCATCATTAAGTTCAATCGTGGTCATAAGTCAAGGACTACCTGTACACTATATTTGAAAGAAATACTTACCCCACACAATCTCAAAATAGAAGGTAACAGTTACAAAATATAGGTAGTCTTCAACTTCCGACCACAATTGAGCCCAAAATTTATATTGTTAAGTAAGACATTTGTTAAATGAAGTTTGCCCCATTTTTTTATTTTTTTCTTGCTAAATTTATTAAGTGAATTGCTGCAGCTGTTAAGTTAATAACATGGTTGTTAAGTGACTGGCTTCCCTATTGACTTTGCTTGTCAGAAGGTAAAAAAAACCTGATCACATAACTCTGGGACATTGCAACCATCATAAATTTGAGGCAATTGCCAAGCATCTGAATTTTGACCACAAGACCATGAGGATGCTGCAATAGTTGTAAGTATTAAAATGGCCATAAGTCACTTTTTTGAGTGAATGAGTGAATTTTGAGTTATTTTTTTTTTGAATACTTTGAATGGTCACTAAATGAACTGCTGTGAGTCCTGAAAAGAAAAAAAAACCCCAGTAAAGAAAAAAAAAACCAGTAAAGAAAAAAAACCTGTCTCTCCCACATTTAAAATGCAGGGCTGGTCAACCTACAACATAAACCAACCTACACCGATATGATCAGTTGTGATTTACAACCACAAAAGCTCGGTTCGCATAAGCATACAACTCCAAAATCAAAACATATAGTTGCAATTCCAGATGGTTTACTATTTTAAGACTGGGACTATCCTTCCTCAGCTGCCAAAATCTTATCAAACACAGCTGTAGAAGAACTGTGAGCCAATATTTGGCCTGAATCCACAATTCCTGCACTCTTTTCAATTATAGCCTAAGAGCAATCACTCAAGAAAGAAAGGAGCTTCTGAAAATCTAGTTCGACTTTGCTACAGTGGCTGGAGTTGATGGAAATTGTCACCTTTTATTCTGTTTTACAAACTCTCGTGTTAGGATTTTGATAAAATCTATATTTGATGTACAATATATACAGCTTACTAAAAAGAATGCCCTAGTGGCAGAATTAATGCTCTTTGTGTTTGGCAACACGCATGGTTGCATAAATGCAAAGCTGGTTTCAAGATATCACCTGGGATTTTCAGCTTGCTAAGTATGATTGGGGATTAATTACACTTAGGGAGAGCCAGTTTGGCTGATTATGGAGATACTGAATTCTAATGCTGCCTAAGTACATAGCCAGCTGGGTGACTTTGGGCCAGTTATTTTTACTCAACCCTAGGAAAGAACCGATATAAAACCACTTCTGAAATCTTACCAAGAAACCTACAAGAACTTCTCCAGGCAATTGCAAGGAATCAATAGTGATTTGAAACCCCCACCATTCAAGATATTGATTATCACCTTTAAAGCCCCACATGGTATTAATTTTTCTTTTTCTACTAACTTATCTCTCTAAAGCAAAAGAAATATCTCCCCATTTATAAAAAGATCTTTAAAATCTCATTGTTTGATCTTGCTCAAAAAGAAATACCATTAGTAACTATCAGAAACCACAACCTATGTATTAAACCAGATAAGTCCACTTCTTTGTTTACTTTTCTTGATCTTTAATCCTGTTAAATATTGTCCCATAAACTGATTTCTTAGCATTTTTTCTTTGTTTCCTCTCCAGAACAGCTTTATTAGTTTCATGTCTATTTTGTAAATCCAAGGTAACACTTTCCAAGTCACTCGGCTGATTTATGATTTGAATTAAACATTGGTTTCATGTCATCAAAATCCACTGTGGCATCTTTTTCCATATCATTTTTATAATCTGGCATTTTTTTCAAAATCCAAATCCAGATTCAAATCAGACTTTTTTCCAATAAAATTTGTTGTTCTTCTATGTCCCATTATAATATCAGACAATATTGTAAATAATTTCTGAATACATCGTTCCAAGAGATAATTTATTTTATAGTTGAACAGTATTACTCTATTATATTAAGAGTTGATTCTCCATTCATTGTAATATTTAGCTCTTTATGGTTTCCTCTAGTCAACCTTCAAAGTCCTCTCTTATTATCTATTTATTTTTCAATTAACTTTCTCATGAGAGGATTACTTACAATTAATCTCAAAATATTTATATATTCTTTGTAAAATTTTAAAACACTCAGAGAAAATATTCTTTCAAGTCCATCTAGCCCGGGGGTCGGCAACCTGCGGCTCTTTTGAAGCTTTGCCGCAGCTCCGACAGATGCCAGGCTGCGCCGCCCACATTGCCCCACTGCCTGCCCGCCTGCCCGCTTCTGCTACAGTTGCCGCCACCCGGACCCCTCCCCTGCCTGGATTTTTCTTCCGCGGCTGCCAGGCCACACCAGACACCAATGGCAGCGGGCAGCGGGTGGTGGGCGGCCAGGAACAGCCAGGCTGCACCACCCTCATTGCCCCACTGCCCGCCCGCTTCTGCTGCAGCCGCCGCCGCCCGGAGAAAAGCCGTCGCCGCCCCCCTCCGTTGGTACAAAAGGCGGCGGCGGCTTTTCTCCGGGTGGCGGTGGTGGCTGCAGCAGAAGCGGGCGGGTGGGCGGGCAGTGGGGCGCAGCCTGGCTGTTCCTGGCTGCCCCCAGCCCGCTGGCATCGGCGTCTGGTGTGGCCCGGCGGCCGCAGAATGAGAGTCCGGGTGGGGGAGGGGAAGCAGGCGGGTGGGCAGGCGGGCAAGCAGTGGGGCAATGAGGGCGGCTGCAGAAGGAGAGTCCAGGCGGGGGAGGGGTCTGGGCGGCAGCAGCGGCGGCACTCAGCCTCTTGTGCCGGTCGAGGCAGCGGAGGGAGCGTGGGGCAGGCGGGCGTCGGGGGGCCGGTGGGAAGAAGGGGTGAGTCAAAAGCCCCCATGGTGCCAGGAGTTTGAAAGAA
>JAEANM010010639.1:0-15693 GCA_017656035.1 Myanophis thanlyinensis
GATTTTTAATTGTATTTTGTATTCTGTTTTCTGTTTTTATTGGCTGTTCACCGCCCCGAGTCCCTAGGGAGAGGGGATGGTATATAAATTTGATTAAATAAATAAATAAATAAATAAATAAGGACTGGGGGGGATATGATAGCACTGATCAAAATCTTTGATGAACTCATACAAAGATGAGGGTGTGTGTGTGTGTCAAACTAGTTTCCAACACATCAAAAAGCATGATACAATGGTTGGAAGGAGAGAAGCAACCTAGAACTAAGGAGAAATTTCCTAATGTAAGATTAATCAATTAATGGAATGGTTTGCCTCCAGAAGTTGTGGGTGCTCCATCACTGGAGGCTTTCAAAAAGGGACTGGACAACCATTTGTCTGAAATAGTATAGGATCTGCTGCTTGAGCAGGGTGTTGAATTAGAAGACCTTTAAGGTTCCTTCCATATCTATTATTCTATGTTCGATGTCCCTCTTCTGGAATTCAAAAGATCCTTTCTTAACGTGCTTTCTATTATTATTCAATGATCATTTTCATAAAGAATGTGTTAATTTGAAATAATACACATATTATACATTTTGATCTTTTCCTTCCTTCCTTCTGTTTGTTTTAAACAGCCAGTTTTTTTCTTCATTTGAAAGTTCTTTGGTTATGGGTTTCTCTTAAGAATTAATGATAGGATAAAATTATGAAAATTATATTCCCTCTGTTTCTCAGTTCCACTTCTACTAGGAGAATTTCTTTCTGCTTCAAATGTAAGTCTGCATTACAACATTTCAGTTGCTCCAAATGTTAGGTAAACTTTCAAGGATATTTTTATGACACTTTTATCTATACAGAAACCCTTAAAAGAAAACCCTAAATTACTTATATGCCAACAATCAAATCACAAGAAGGAGCAATTGTCATAAACTTTTGAAGATTAGAAATCGGTTTTAATCCCAGGGAACCTGGCTTCCCCCCCCTCCAATCTATTGACTCACTTCCAAACTGGTGCCAATAAAACATATTCTTGAACAGTTTGTTTTGGCTAAGCACAGGGAAAGATGTTATGATTTCTGTTCTTCAGAAAAAATGAATCATATAAAATAACCAAAGGTCATTTAGAATATGCCAGATTCTATAAGATAGTATTACAGGGACCTTTGTGTCAGCTCGAACTCTTTAAGGACAAGTGCATAAATATTATTCATTTTAATTCTAGCTGACATAAGGAACACTCAAAATACAGCCTTTTCTAGTGGTTAGTGGAAATGAATTGCATGGGCAGATACTGGATCCTTTTCTTACTAATTTGTTTGTTCCAATTCTGTAGGAAAGGATGTTCCTTCAGAGCCTAGAGCTCTTCCTCATGAGATGCATCACAAGTCCATCAAATAGAACCTTTATATAGCAATATATTATACTCATGTGTCTCAGTCCATATCTCCACAATACTGTATGTGTCTGCATGTGTACTTATTATTATTATTATTTTTGAAATAAGCTGGGGGTGGGGAGAGGCAGATATTAGTGGAACTGTAGACAATATCAGCTAACCAGAGAAGTTGGGGAATGAAATAAAGGAATAAAGAATGCTGTTTTAAGAATTTATGCCCTTGTAATAGAATGTTTATTCTGATTTAAACCAGGGATGTCAAACTTGCGGCCTGTGACCCGGATACATCACGCACTGGCCACGCCCATCCCCATTTTAGCTAAGGGGGAAAAGTCATGATACATCATATGACGGCAATGTGACACCGTGAGTTTGACACCCGTGATTTAAATTTTGAAGTCCTTGTGATACATTTATACAAATGTTTGAAAAATGAACAGAGCAATGAAAAGTCAACCAATGAGGCATATTTGTGAATGAAAAGAAAAAAAAAACCCTGTCCTTGTTATGCATTCTACTGAATTAAAAAAACTTTAAGGCAGAATAATTTTTCACAGTTCAGAATCCCTATTGATCATTTTCAGTTCTTGGAAGGAACACAGGCTGAACATACTTAAAAAGCAAGATTAGGCATTCCCTATAACTTATAAAATAACATTGCTAGCCAGGAAGCAATTCCAAGGAAAATGAAGGCTATTTTTCTCCCCCCCAAGTAGTTCATTATTCATTGATCATTCATTTAATTTAGGCTTCTGCTTAGCCTGTAGATGGCTAGACAGATAGACATAGAATGACATGGCTCAGTAGCTTACTGTGGTAGGTCAACATCAGACTGACATAAATTCAGCAGGAAGAAACATCTGGAACCACTAGGCAAATTTTACTGAAAAGATTGGGGCATATTTTTCCGAAAAGTTGTGGATATGTTTTATAACATTATTTAGATTTATATTCCACACTCTGGATTTGTTTATTTATTTTCCATCATAGCTGGGAATTCATAATCTAAGTAATATGGTTTGCACTGTGTTCTTTCAATTGTCTTCAGGCACCTTTTTGACAATGTTTCTATAGTGTAAAAGGTTTTGTGCCTTGTATATGAAGCTTGAGTAGATCTCTTGGAATCCTTAGAAGTTGGATCTCTTGGAATCTTTAGAAGTTGGCTCATATGCTTCATTATTCCATGAATTAAAAGAGACCTAGACATGCTTAATGTGGTCAGATTAAGGGAGACACTGGCACAGTGAACACTGGACATGATGTAGAACATTTGATCAGTAAAGTTTCCAGCTGTTCATTGAAACTTATGAAATTAATTGCTGAGAAAAGCTTTTAACTTTATAAAGCTTTTTATCCATTCAAGCTGCGTCACAAAATGTGCCAAGATTTTTTAAGATTTATGATTGTCCTTTCTTTTGTCACAAACTTTGCAGACAATTGCCACTTTTCCCTATTTTTTTTGCAAAACTTTTCTAAGAGAATGGCCCTGACATACTGTAGAAACATTTGCTTTTGATCTATGATCCATTACTTAGTATTTTAAAAATATGGTTGACATTTCAGAATCATTACTCCCACTTCTAGTATGATTGAATGAACAGATTATGAAACAATGAGAAATTACCCTCTCTTTTATTAGTTGTCATTTCTTTTTCAAATATACGTACCCTCCAACCCCCTGCCAGAGATTTTGATTCCTGATTCCAGAGCTCCTGAGTTAGGTCAAAACATACATTTCTCAGATATTTAAATCTAATGTATGCTTTATATATTCATTGGTGTCTAAATAATATTCTGAGTGCAAATTCACTACAATGTTCTACATATGATAATTCTAGCAATTTCACCTAGAATAGCACTCCTGAATGATGTCAGATCAGATCAGTTTTGTTCATCCTATTATCACAAAAATTACTTCCTTATAAGTGCAGAGTGGAGGTCTTTGGAATTATTTTATTAAATAAGTGAGCTATTGTCCACCTTAATCATTTTAATCCAGAAGGATTTACGAACTATATGCAATAAAAAAAAGGATTACAGAATACAATTGTGAAAATAGGATTTGAAGTTAAAAAAACAGATCAATAGACATGATATGAAATCTCTCTTCCCCCCTCCTTACCTCTCTCTTTTTTTCTCTTTCCAACACAACACAAAGCCTATATGCCTTGGCGCATCTTAAATCTGTATGCATAATTTAGAGCTACGACCCATGAAAACGTTCAGGGTGATAGAATGAATTTTAAAGGAAGGGGAGAGTCATACATCTGTTCTTATTTATAGATTGTGGTCCTAGCCAATCAGGAATCACATAGGCACTCCCATGTAATAATCAAAACCACTCATTTTTGGCTAAGTGACAATAATTAAAAAAAAATCAAACAAGAGCGATGGTAAAGCTTTCTGCCCTTTCTTTGAACAGGTAAATATTTTCAACCTGTTTTTAGTTTCATTTCTCTAGTGTGGTAAAATAAATATATACAATTTTAGGAATAATCCTGCTTTTACACTATAACCTATGTTTTAATTCAAACCAAAGCACACTTTATTCATCAAGAGGTTTTATTTGGAAATATGAAGGTTTTAATTCATTAGTCAAAATAAGCTAATTTTACTTAAAAGATACGACACCAATAAATTAAGGATTAATTTGGTCATAGAGCCTTTAAAACATTTTAAAGGAAGGGTCCTACAAGATAAAGACTTTGCTTAGTTCACTGCATGAATGTTGTCATTTGGGTAATGACACATGATTGGCATTGCATAATATATGGTTTATAGTCTTTTTATATTTCTGTATTTTGCGTTATGTTTTGCTTGATTTTAAGCCACCAAGAGTATGGGGGATGTAGGAGTATAATTCTAATAAATAATTTTTAAATAACCTAATTATCTGGTAGCTCAGCAAATTCTGGACTTCTTGGGAAATGTTACATTTATAGTATAGAATATAAATATTATTAGTTGGTATGAATTCTGTCTGCTGGAATGTCTTTAAAATGTTTTGTTTTGAATCTGCTGAAAATGTTAAACTTCTGATTCAAATAAATTTTGGCAAAAGAAATTACTAGGTTTACACCACAACACATATAATTCAGGTCAGGCATTTAACAAGTCAACATTCTTTCTCAGTGGTTCTGGAAATATACAGCTTGCCTAACTCAATGTCAAAAATTACAATTGAGGTGGGAAAAAAAATCCTTACTCATTTTTTCCAGAAATGTCTGGTATCCTGGTTTGTTGTTGCACCAGAAAAATTCTGGCAAGGTTTTATGACACATACTATTCCATTTCCAAATGGCCAAACATGGAGCTGTAGTTGTAGCTGTTGCCCTACTGTACCCAAGCAAGGTACTGTTTGGAGATGTATTCTAAGTAGCCAGGCCAAACCAGAAAGCTCCTGATAAAAAGCTTGCTTTTTCAGCTCATCCTTCTTGCAATTTCTTTTTCCAGCAAAAATTAAGTGGGCAAAATGAGTAGATTCACCAGATGAGAAAGGTAGGATAGAAATAAATATAAATAATAGTAATAAATAAACTGCCTGCCTGATTATAGTATTTTAGGAGTTGACTAAATGAGTAAAATTAGCCAAATCCTGTGCATAAAACTATATGGCTTGCGATGCAAAACTGCATGCAACCATTAGATGGAAGCGTTGAGATTCAAAAATATCTAACTACTATCTAGTATTCAAGCACTTATCCCAGCAGCCACCAACCTTCTGGGCACCAGGGACTGGTTCCATGGAGACAGATTTTTCCACAGACAGAAGAGGGTGGAGTTTGGAGTGCTGCCTGCATCCCGCAGATGGGACTTTGCTTGTTTGTGCGACCTGGTTGCTGGCTTGCCATGGGCCAGTGCCAATCTACGGACCAGAGTTGGGGACTCCTGACTTATCTAGATTTTTGTACCTGGATCTGGTAACTCTTTGGATGCCTGAGCCTATTGGGGTTTATTGATTTGCTTTTTATAATGTACAAGGCAATACTACATGCATATGTATCTTCCGCATTATTTTATACTTTTAGTGTAATGAAGGTCCAAAAAGATCTTGGCAAATTTGAACAATGAGCCCTAGCCAACAAAATGGATTTTAATGTGGAGAAAAGCAAAGTTTTACATTTAGGCAGGAAAAATCAAAGGTATTAGTACAGATTAGATGAGATCTGGTTCCAAAACAGTAACTGTGAGAGGGACTTGGAGTCTTACTGGATGATCACTTGAATATGAGCCAGGGGTATGCAGTAGCAGCCTAATACAATCCTGAATTATATAAACAGAGCCATAGAATCAAGATAATGTGAAGTATTACTACCTCTTTATAAAATCCTAGTAAGACTACCTGGAATACTGCAACCAATTTTGGTCACCATACTACAAAAATGATATTGAGACTTCGGAAAAAGTTCAAAGAAGAGCAACTAAATGATCAAAGGCCTGGAGACTAAAACATATGAAGAACAACTGCAGGATTTGGGTTTGGCTAGTGTAAAGAAAAGAAGAATTAGGAGTGACATGATAGCAGTATTCCAGTATTTGAGGGGCTGTCACAAAGAAGTGGGGGTCAAATTATTCTCCAAAACACCAGAGGATAGGACAATAAGCAACAGTTGGAAACTAATCAAAGAGAGAAGCAACCTGGAATTAAGGAAAAACTTCCTAACAGTTAGGATAATTATCCAGTGGAACAGCTTGCCTTCAGAAATCATGGGCACTCCATCACTGGAGGTTTTTAAGAAGAGGCTACACAGTCACTTATCTGAAATGGTATAGGTTCTCCTGCTTGACCAGAGGGCTGGACTAGAAGACCTCCAAGATCCCTTCGAGCTATCCTATCCTATCCTATCCTATTCTATCCTATGGTTGACAACAATGAGTTTGTAAGCTTTTTCCAAGGTGCTCAATAAGCAAAAAAAAAAAAAAAGGTCAAGACAGCCTTGATAAAAGACCATTTTGGTCTCTTTACATATCAAGCAGAAAATGTTATCAGAATCATGAGGTATGAAATTCAATCCAGGATCAATGCAAATGCTATTCCAAGGAAGTCAGCCCACCCCTCAAGAAAAAAACAGTACAGGAGGGCTAATATTAGTCCAACTGCTACAATTACCATTCAGTGCCCTACCCATAAAAAGACCTATAGCTTCACTGACAAGTTTATTCAAGGATAGATGTGAAAGATTAAAAAAAATTTTTTTTTTTTTGCTTTCTGACCTAATCAAATCTCACTCAAAGTAGGGAAGATAAGAATCTCCATTCCTTTTAGGGAAGTTTGCAGCAAAATCTGAGCAGTCTTCATTACAGGCTAATACATGCAGTTTGTACTTTTGATCTTTGTCTCCTTTGGCAAGAGAGAAGAATTTAGGAGGTGTAGTTCTGAGGTTTCAAGCTCAGATCAATGACAGAACAGAAGGTTTTGCAAGGAAGCATTCAAACATTAGCCAAGTGAATGAAAATTAATCAAAATGGCAGCAGCATGTTATCATTTTCTTCCTTTTTCTAAAGAGTTAAATCTGTTCTTAAACTGATGATCATTCTAACACAAAGGAATAGTTTTGTTCACTTTCTTCTCCTCTGCACATTAAAAAAATAATAGTGACATAACCTAACCATTTCAAAACTACTATAAGAATTACGCTTGCATTTAAACAAAATTCCAGTGTCCACCCCCTCCCCAAACCTTTCTCTTCGTACCTACTAATAAAAACTTGAGAGAAATCCCCCTACAGCTGCTTTCAGTTCATCTAAGTCAATGAAACCTATATAATCCTGCAATATAGTCAATCGTTTCTTTTCTTCTCAGCCTTAAGGACTCCAGGCTTAGAAAGAGAAGAATTACTGTTTTTCTTTTACAGACCTATTAATATTTTGCCCCTCTGGCATTTCATATTTTCTTCTCCTTCCTTTGAAGGTTTCACCTCCCCCCACAACATTAAGTTTTAACAATTAAATCAAGCTGAAAGAGATTTGAGGCGATCGAGACAATTACTTATTGGGTAGAAGAACAGGCCTTTAATGTAAATGGGAAACATCTCTGAATGATGGCAAGAGACCCCACAACTAATTACATAATGTTTTGCATCTGAGAAAACAGAGAGAATGCAAATAGACACTTGTAATACCAGCAAGAAAAGCTGGGCCTCTAATATTAATCTTTTATTCAGGAAAACAAGGGAACATAAGGATCCAGGTCATTTGCTACTAAATTTTCATTGCGTGAAAGATTTACCTTGGCCACACCTAGTTTAGAGTCTCCAAAACCAATATCCACAATAGGTGACAAAAGTACAATTGCTGTGTGGGGGTGTTTATGCTGGGGCTTTGTCATATACAACTCACACAAATTGCCTCACATACATCAGCTTCCCATAACCTAGTATCTTAGAGATATTGTGTGTTACAGTATGACTAAGATAAATCAATGTTGTATAGAGCACAGAAAAATATTATAAAATTGTATATCAAAGGAATTAAGAGAATGAGAAAGGACACATCACTACTTTTTGTTAATATTATTTATGATTACCATCCCATGTCTTTTTATTCTTGAAAATTATCCTTGCTTTCATCGTATCCATATATGCCTTCATAAACTGCCTTTTGCTCTTTAAACATCATCTCCCATTTTGAGAACTACATTAATCCTATCCAACTGTGTCTTTTCAGTTTTCCTCTTTACTCTGAACTTTTGAGTTCCTTCATATATATCCATGCATATACATATACATATGGTCCTGAATGGCTGCGTAAGCATTTCACTGCATATTGTACCAGGTATGATTGTGCATGTGACAAATAAAATTTGAATTTTGAATTTGAAATTTGAATTTATACAAGTATATGCTTATGTATATACTTGTATATGTATATACCAGTGGTGAAATTCAATTTTTTTTACTACTGGTTCTGTGGGTATGGCTACAGGATTAAACATCACCAAGCACAGAATTAAACTTCACCAAAATTACAATGTGATAATGGGAGAGGCAGTTTCTGTGAGCAAGGCAATAAAGATTAGGCTAGAAACAACTGCCTTATTTACAGAATTAACCCTGTAAAGTTAATCTTTACAGGATTAACCTGCAAAGTGGGGAAAAAACAAAAGGAGATTTCTTCTAATAATCAGTTCTATAGAACCGGTGCGAACCGGCTGAATTTCACCTCTGGTATATATACATGTATAGACCTATTCATATATATGTACTCATATATAGGCAGTCTTTGACTTATGACAACAATTCAGCCCAAAATTCTTGTGGCCAAGTGAGACAGTTGTTAAGTGAATTTTGTCCCATTTTATGACCTTTCTTGCCACAGTTGTTAATGAATCACTGTAATTGTTAACTTAGTTGTTAAGTGATTCTAGATTTCCCATTGACTTTGCTTGTCAGAAGGTTGCAAAAAGTTGTACATTACCTCAGGACACCACAACCATCATAAATATGAATCAGTTGTCAAGTGTCTGAATTTTGATCATTTAACAATGATCTGCAATGATAGTAAATGTGAAAAACAAATCACTTCTTTCAATGCTGTTGTAACTTTGAATGGTCACTAAATGAACTGTTGTCAGTTGGGGGCTACCTGTGTATTTGCTACTATATATATATACTATACTGTACTTTTTACTATATACATATTATGCAATAAATAATAAAGTATTTATGTACTATATATATAAATATAATATACTGCATTGCTACATACCGCATAACATGCATATAGTAAATATAGTGTATATATTCTATAGTATAGTTATATATTCTATAGTACATATAGTGTATATATTCTGTTGTACAATTTTATACAATTAACCTTTTATATAATTTTTTGTACAATTAACCTGCAGTTGAATCATTCATTCTCTCTATGTCAAAAGCACTGCAATATACTCACTTTTTTATTCTATCTAAATTCATTTAGCATCTGCCCACTCTTGAATAGGTCTCCTCCTTATGCATCAAATAAATCCCACTTCTATGTTTTTCCTGACATACGACTTCTCCTTCCATTCAACAAAATAAGCATAAGCATTGTTACATTTTTTTTGGTTCTTTCAACAAATATTCATTCTTTCATACCAGACCATACTTTTACCATTTCTTTTCTAGCAGCATTTGCACATTTTAAAATGTCTCTATTCATCTTAGAAACATTCTCTTATGGAGATTCATATTTTGCTCTATTTTTCATCATTTATCTGTAAAAAAAATGACCACCTCCTCTAGATATGGGAACTATGTAAAATCCCACACTTAAGTACACGACTTAATGGGATATCTGTAACTCTCTTCCCAGAGAGGTTAAGAAAATCGGGCTGTATAGCAATAGCAATAGCACTTAGATTTATATACCACTTTATAGTGCTATCCAGCCCTCTCTAGGCAGTTTATAGAATCAGCATATTGCCCCCAACAATCTGGGCCCTCATTTTACCCACCTTGGAAGGATTGAAGGCTGAGTCAACCTTGAGCCTGGTGTATATATCAATCTAATAGATTTTATATATCCACTGAGTATCCTGAGTGTCTAAAAGTAGATGGTTTCTAAACTAAAGGCACTGTATATACCAGTAGTAGATTAAAGTGTAAATGTCCATGAGTTCAGGTCTTGGTAGAAGATTTCTACACCACAGAAATCCAGCTACCAACATCTGATGAATTGTAAACTATGTAGTATCTGTTTCATGGTGGTCAATTGTTACTTTTACTTTGAAATAGTTTATTTTCTCTATTTAACATAGACATTTTGGGTTTTGGTACATTAATTCTTAGATTCATATTCCTTGCTGCACCACATGTCCTTCCTTCCTTCCTTCCTTCCTTCCTTCATCTAAAAAATATTTTTCTCTCTTGAGCATTTATTGATTGGGAATACATATAAAAATATTCTTTATTAGCCAAGTGTTATTGGACACACAAGGATATCCAGAGATTTCATCTAAGTTTTACACAGATACCAATGTCTGCCCAGCTCTTATGCCAGCTATGCCAGTCTGTAAATTATTTTTAAAAAACCCACTCCATTCTTTCTGTGCCAAAGCATACTGACAACAGCTGGTATCAGAATATCTTTTGGGGGGAAGGTTATATTTAGATTTGTGGTTTTGAGGGTGTCAGATTAATTGTAGCAAAGTTCCTGTATTAGTTTCCAAACAACTGACATTTTCTTCAGAGGTGTTTTGTTCATGTTAAAAATGTGTGATTGGGCAATTTAACAATTCTAATACTTTGAATGTTTGGACATGTTATATAACCCTTTCAAGAAGAAAAACAAACTAATGAAATATGGTAGAACTACATGTAAAAGATATTAAAAAGAAATTATACTTTGCCAAACATCAGAAATTAATTTGAACTCAGGAATAGAATATTAGATGTGAAAAAGTCATTATGTTGTTGAATATCACTTAGCTGTTCCATCATTTTGAGCTGGAAATGAAACACCCCAGCATTACATAATCATATTTTTATTAGGATGAAAAATGGTTTTGGCTAGAACTTTAAATTCCATCAACTGAGAAAACAAATCACTGAGAAGACAAACAGACTACTATACAGCATATATTTAGCCAAATAAAAATTAGTATCACACACCCAAAAATGAAAATCCCATTATATCTAGAAGACATCAGTAATATAAGGGGCCTGTGCTTTCAGTGTTTTTATATGATTATCTTTACTGCATGAGAGTTTCTATCAATGTTAACTGAGCTACTGTTATGTCAAAGAATGTTCTAAGAATCTTGTCTGCTAAGTGGGAAGCCTTTTAGAATAGAAAAAAAAGTCACTGAATAAGCTTATAGTTATGGCTGTCTTAAATTATAGGAACGTTCTAA
Organism: Myanophis thanlyinensis; assembly: GCA_017656035.1. Taxonomy (NCBI): domain Eukaryota; kingdom Metazoa; phylum Chordata; class Lepidosauria; order Squamata; family Homalopsidae; genus Myanophis; species Myanophis thanlyinensis. The sequence goes on from JAEANM010010639.1 coordinate 11,214, forward strand.
GCATCATTGTTCTTTAATCCTTAGAACTTTCCTCTAACTTAGATTTTCCTATAACTATAAGAATTGTTTTAAAGTTTGGCTGATTTTAGGATTTCTGGACAGACAAGAAACACAGAAATTAGCCAGAAAAAGTTTTTGGTCTGCAAATAGCAAACATGAGGATGCAATGACTATAGGGAATGGCACATCCCATGGATGATAAAGAAAAAAAAATTCTAAAAGTGAAGAGCAACATGAAAAAAAAAGTATGGGAGGGATATTTGGGTGGTGGGAGAAGAATGCAGACAGGCAAGCAGAAAATGTTTTTGGTGAATCCCAAAATCTTTGCTGGAACAGATGGAGCTTAAACAAAATGCATATGAATTCATGTGCTTTTCTGAACCTCTTTAATGGATAAAAGCCAACTCAGTGTTGAATTTAATGCTGTTGCCAAAGTCTTTTACAGTAATAGTGTATTGCACTGTTTACAGATAACAGGTAATATTTATCTTTGTTAATGAGGATGCCAACAAGGCTGTGATAAATCTTAGCTGGTAGACATATTTCCCTCTCAGTCTCTTATACAATATCTGGAAATGTCTTCTTAAAAGATTATTGAAAAGATACAGCAGCCAAACCGTTCCTATTTTATACTGCATATGAAAACACATTTCTTCTCTTTTTTATAACAATAAAATAAACTAAATACTGTGTTTTCCCAAAAATATGAACTACCCAAAAGTAAATCCTAGCTTGATTTTTTTGATATTTGTGTCCAATATAAGCCCCCCCCCCAAATAAGCCTAATTAAGACCCCACCCATTCTGGGTTGCACAGATAAAAAAGGTGGGGATGGGGGAATGGAGCTGCCCTACTACTTACCTTTGAACAGTGGCAGTGAGCCCTTGCACACCCCAACACCTGCCTTGCAGCCCATTTCTTCTGCATCTGGAAAGACTTTCCTGAAGGCTTCTGCAGCCAATAACAGAGCTCCAGATCGATCTGGAGCTCTGATATCAGCTGCAGAGGCCTTCAGGAAAGCCTTGTTAGCCTTACCGTCCAAATAATAAGTTCCTGATGGCCTCTGACAGTGAAAAGGAGGCCAGGAGTGATACACGCAAATGAGGTGAGTCAGTGGATAACACCCAGCCCCACCAAATAAGATCTGGTGCCTTTTTTGATGGCAACCCCCCCATAAAGTAGGGTCTTATTTTCAGGAAATATGGGTAGGTGCATTAATTCTATGTGTTATATTGAATTGATTTGGAATCCATTTTGTTCCCTGGAATGATCCAAAGTAATCTGTCTAGATCTTCCATTAAACTAAATCACTGGAACAGAAAGAATTTAAGCAACGTATTTCGGATATCATGGAGAAATAATACATTTTCAATGATCAATGTATTATCCTTACATATATGAAAGAATATGTGTTATTCTTATTCTTTACTGTATGGAAGAGAAAGAGATTCTTGTGAAATTCTTTTCTGGTTGTCAAAATAACTACTTTTAACCTTGGGCACTATATGCAACGATTTTGTGTATGGTAGGAATGAGAATGAGGAAAGACACCATTTGCTATTCCTAAAAGCAAAATAGCTTGCTTTTATACTATACTGGTGCTAGCTTTATACCAATTATTATTACTTTCAGTTTTGGAATTTGGCTGTACAGGCTGTCCTTCTATAACCTAGGTTCCTTCCAGATGTGTAGACTTCCACACTCAGAATCATGGAATTGTGAATTCTAAGACTTAAATTCTAGACATCTGTAGGGCTCTCAGGCTGACAGTAATAAATGCAGGAAAATGCAGCACTGTGGACCATCTGCTACCAAGTGACTTGAGGTATTTTTCCTAGAAGGTGGATTGCTCACCTGTCACCACTGTACTAGCCAATACGTGGATTGCTCACCTATCACCACTGTACTGGCCTTGAAGTCTGAAGTTGTACAGGATGGTACTTTTAGAAACTAGCTTTCATTAACATCTGGCATGGCTGGAAAATCTAAGGAGGAAATATTAATCTAGCGATAAAATATTTCCAGGTCAGAATAAACCAGAGTGATATAGTGAAAAATAAACCACAAATTGAAAGAGGTAAGTGCCTGTATTCTATCTGAAAAATTCTATCTGAGCATCATTTTAAACATTTTCAGTTAACTGAAAATAGTGAAGGAAAAATATACAAAACTAAATGCTGAATCTGATCTCAAATTAGGGTACCTTGTACCATCAACCAGAAGAATACAAATATTACCTGCCAGGCAGAAGCCCCAAAATTATTTTGTGGAAAGAGGAGAGGAAATGTGACTGTGCCCTTCGCTGAATATTCAAATCAGACTATGGTATTTAACATATTCACAATAATAATTAAATAATAAATCCACAATAACGGATCTTTGCCTCTGGGAATCATGCCACTAAAATTCCGTGGTAAACCACCAAACCACAGAGAAAGTTCTCTAGCTATTTTAAGAAGAAAATCAAGGTATATAAAGCTTTGGATTGGCTCACCATACTTCTTTTAACATAGTCCTCACCACCACCATTAAAAGTTGATATCATTGTATGACTTTCCTGCTTCTCTCTCTCTCTCTCTCTCTCATCTATCTATCTTAATTTTTTTCTTGAAAATATTTTGCTACTCATCCAAGAAGCCTCTTCAGTTCAGAACTGAAGAAGTTTCTTGGATGAGAAGCATAATTTTTTAAAGAAACAAACTAAAAAAAGTTCATTTGTCAGAAAAAGCACTTTGGGGACAACCATGACTCGGATGATTGAAAATCTCCATAAACATTGAACAAAAAATGTAGCCAGATTTAAATGAATCCCTTGTTGTTGTTGTTCTGCCATTTCTGTTAATGTCTCAGTTAATACAGCCAGAAGAGAAAGCTTATGGAACCCTCATTACTTTTTTAAGATGGCCACAATGTTACTTCCTGGATCCCAAGAAGAAGAAGCCAAGAAGATGAGAAAAGAACATTAGCTTTAAATAAAGGTTGGGAAGAAGAGGCCCAGGAGGGTCAAAAGTAGTATATATTGCCAAGTAATATATATTTGCTTAGCTCACACAATAAGCATACATTAACAAACTGCAGTTACTTGTGTCATATGTAAATTATAAATATGAATGGATTGTGTATATTTATATATTGTATATTGTATATTTTGAAATACTATGGATTTTGAAAATCCATAAAATGTATTCCTAAGAACTCAGATAGGATCAGAATGTGCTTGAGGGTGCTCATTCAGCTGCAGTTTCTTGCACCATGTGCAGTTTAGCTTTGGGAGATTTCATAACTCTTGCCGATAGTTTATCAGAAAGAAAAATGCATGAAGATCAATTCTCTACAGGGAAAGTCATCAAAGCTCCAGAGACAAACTTTCCAGTGTGTTATCCTTTGGCTCTCTGCCAGACATTTCAATCTACTTAATAGCAAGGGATCAAAAAAGAGGTGGACCTGAAGTGGATTAAATAAGATCTGGGCTCAGGATTGTAGAATTGTCCACTATTGGAGATATACACGCAAAGCATTACCTAATTTTATCATTAAATAAATATTGGATTGAGATTAAAACTGCAAAAACACTTTTGGAGTATATTAGGTTGTCATCATAATTAAAAAGTCAAAATTTGGCTGGCTCTGATGAACTTTGGCAGTACAGTAAGGAAAAAGTTGGACTCAGACACATGCGTTTCACACTGCCAGATTATAACAACTTTTGGCAAGAACGATGTAGATGTTTTAATTTGCTGTTAGAGACCACCTGCTCCTTTACAAGCTTTTCTAGGCACTCTTCCTAGAACGTGGGGTTTGATGGAAGATGAACTTCAGCTTCACAGATTTTTTTTTTGTTGCAACCTCCTCCCCAAGAAACCCTACTATGATGTTAGAAATTTAGTTCTTCTCCAAGTATAAAAGTTATGCAGCTCAAATTGATAAATGCTAAATTTAATCAGACTCAAATTCTATGGGACTTCCTATCAACTAAATGTTTATAGACTGAAATGGGCACATTTAGTGTGTTACAAAAATAGAATTTTTAAAATTATTATTATTTAATGTATTATTTTAATAAATGTTGGCATTTAAAAAAAACAATTTTGCTTTATTACTGTAGTAGCTGCTGCTTATAAAGAAGTAAAGTCTCCCCTGAGTTAGGAGGAACTATTAATGATTTCATAGACATGACCACATAGCTTCAACACCTAAACTAGTTTTTCCCTGTTTTCTTCTAGATAATCTCCATTGTTAATATTTCCTAGTCTAGTCTATTTCCTGGTGTATTCCTATGCAAGTAAGAAACAAGCCTGTCCCTGCTCAATTTTTCAAGATCAGTCAAAATCCTCTAGGTATTGCCAAATGCTGTGACTAAGCAGAAAAAGAAGATTGTTATTATGGCACACACACACACACACACTAGGTTGACCATATTTAATAGCCCAAAAAAGAGGACGGGGGGGTCGGCGTCGGGGGGGGCGGCATCAGTGTCGGG
>JAEANM010010640.1:0-15692 GCA_017656035.1 Myanophis thanlyinensis
TATTGGCTGTGCACCGCCCCGAGTCCCTAGGGAGAGGGGGCGGTATATAAATCAAATAAAACCTTAAACCTTAAAAAAATAAAACCTTAAACCTTACTGTAAATTAAATTGATTTTTTTTAAAAATCAATACTATTTTAGTGTTTAGTATTGCAATACTATTTTAGAAGATACAAAAAAAGTCAATTTATGATCACATGGTTTGCACAATTTCTGTTTCTAGAATGCCAATTTGGCAGTTTCCAACTTTTCCGACTTTCCAGACTGGCGGGGTGGGTGGGAGAGAGAATGGTTCCGCATGAGTGGTGGGCGAGTGCATGCGCAGCTCCATTTGCGCAAGCGGCAGGCATGCGCACCCACTGCTTGCACAAATGAAGCTGCGTGTGTAGTCGCCTACCCCGCTGCATGCGCAAGTCGAGCTGTGTAGCCACTCACTACCGTTTCTACAGCCAGGGATTGGGGACCCCTGATCAACTTGACAATTTAGCTGTTTCCCCGATTAGAAAAATGTAACGATTATCACAATACAAACATCTTAGAGCTTATTGTATACTCTTTTATACAGGAACTTGACCAGGAGTAGGGAGAAGTAATAAAGAAAAGGCTGTTGCAGTGTGGCAGTTCTTAAAATTAAAGCTGAACCTTAATTTTTGTGAAATTCTCTATGCGATCTTCTTCTAATTTTGAATACTGCAGTTACCGAATGGTTGAAAGTTTGGTTGCGATAGCCCTCTGCTGGTCTATACACAAATTAATTTTTATTATCTTTTATTTGCTTGTACATATAATATAAAAAGAATGTTCCCAACTTATGAAAAATATATTTTTGTGTATTAAAGTTGTAAGGTAGAATATAATAATATTGTCATGGCCGCCATCCTTCTAGCCTCGCTTTGCATCCAGCTGCCTGACATTTTTGCAATGAGGGTAGGCGGGTGGAGAATGGAATGCGGGAGGATGAGGGGGGTGGTCTGGGGACCAAGCAGTGCCAACCTAACGTGGGAGATGTGCCAATCTAGCCCAAGCTCACCTAAAAGAATGTGGAGATGAAGCAGGTGTGCACAGAAGGTCCGTTACCCAAACAATATGAAACTTTTTAATTGATCAAAGACTGATAACGGGGAATTCCTAAGAAAAAAACAAAGTTAAGTATATTGTTTGCGTGCCAATTTATTTGCTACTTCTATAACCACTTTTGCTTCAGTAAAGTATATTCTTGGTCAAAGTAATGGTCATGGGGGTCTTTCTTTACTAACTCAGTGGGACAGATGACATTAAATGGAATATGCCAAATTGGCACACAACCAGATGTATTGCATTCAAGTACGAGGTATATGAAGTATATGAGGTATTTGCAAATTCAAAATCACATTGTTTTTCTTGATCAGAGTATAATAAATCCATTTAGACATGATTCTGTTGGAGGTCTGCAATTGTTTGTCCCCAAAGATACTATCTCTACAGTTGTATTTTTAAGCCTTTCCTTTTAGCTAATATGCATATAAGAACTTGCAAATTTAACCTTAAATCCATCTTGCCACAATTTTTAACCTAATCTTTATATAGATGTTTAATACTTACTTATAATTATTTGTTGTTTCTATATTTCATCCAGTTTTACAACTAAGTTGACCTTCACAACTTTAAATGTAGTTTTGACTTCTTCAATAAATAAATGTGATTTGTGAGGGGTGATGAGTGAGGATGGAGAAAAAAACCTATATACTAGGACTTTATTATCTGGAATCTAAAAACTATTCATTTCTTGGCTTAGTATGTGGTTCTCATTTCACCATCGCTAGTTGAGAGATAAAACCAACGGAAGAAAGAAAGGGTCAGACAGAGATCAAACTGCAGAAGGAAGAGTTATACAACCCTACAATATTGTAAACCTTGTCCTCTTCACCTACTATCTCTGATGGACTTTCTTTGAAAAAATGCAGCCCTAGCAGAAAAAGGTTACAGAATAGAGTTCAATCCACACAGTAGTATGAATATGTGAAACTACATGAAAAGGTTCCCCCAATTACAAGACAGGGAAACTTCAGAGCCTGAACAGATATGATGTTCACACATTATGTTTGAACTACTATTGTCTTTTGGGGAGGAATTGGTTGGGCATGTTAAAGTATTCTATTATGATAGCTACTCATTTGAGATTTTGTTCCTTAAATTAGCAGATGGTGGTGGTGGTGGTGAGAACATCTCCTTGCTCAAAAAGCATGCCATCAGATATAAGTGTAGTGATGCTTAAAATGCAGGAAAATCAAGACCATGTATTATTTAAATATAACATGCAACACCAACCTTTGACTTTCTATTGTAATTCCATGCAACTCTCTCATCCACTTATCAATTAGTCCTGGCACTGCTTGTTATCCAGGTGCTAAATACATTTCTTTGAAGTGAGTCCAGTGCAATTGGGCAGAATTTGCCTCAGTGTAAGATGCTCATGAGCTGGTAAGGCAGGCCCAAAGCATTTTGCTCTGCAAGAGAAACCTCAGTGAATAGCTCTCTTTCTCACCATTTCATAACACCTATTAGTTTAACAAATGAAACAGCACCTTTCCTTTGGAATGAAAAACAAAATAAAATCAACAAACAGCTGTGCTTTTCATGATGTCTACAAATCAGCAGAGTTGGGACTCACTGAATACATTAAAGTCATTCTGGAAAAATCTAGGATTCCTTTGGGTTATGCAAGATATGACATTCTCTCTGACTGCCTCACTTGAGAATTGTCCTAATAAGATACACAATGGGATTTTAAAATTTGTGAACTCTTGAATCTTCGTTTTCTCTTCTTTGAATTGCAAAAGAATGGGCAGACAATTTCTCCTAGAAGGATGAGCTGCTTGCTTGCAGACACCAAATCTGCAACTCATACACCAAACATTGATTTGTGAGGTTTTATGAACTCCTACCTTATTTTTACGGGGAAAATATTTCCCAGGAAAGTACCTCTCAAAACTTCTTCTTTCAGCTGTTCCCGTCAGGGATCGCCACAGCGAATCATCTTTTCCCACCTAACTCTATCCTCGGCATCCTTTACTCTCGCCCTAACTAACTACATGTCCTCCTTTATCACATCCATGTATGTCCTCTTTGGCCTTCCTCTTGACAGCTCCATCTCCAACATCCTTCTATCAATATAGCCACTCTCCCTCCTCTGCCCATGTCCAAACCATCTCAATCTGGCCTCTCTGACCTTGTTCCCAAAACAGCCGAAATGAGCTGTCCCTCTGATGTGCTCATTCCTAATCCTGTCCATTCTGGTCACTCCTAAAGAGAACTTCAGCATTCTCATCTCTGCTACCTCCAACTCTGCCTCTTGTCTTTTCCTCACTGCTATAGTCTCTAACCCATACAGCATAGCTGGTTTCACTACTGTCTTGTACACCTTTCCTTTGATTCTTGCTGACACTCTTCTGTCACACACCTCTGACACCTTTGTCCACCCAGTCCAACCCGCCTGCACTAGCTTCTTCACCTCTTTTCCACACTCCCCGTCGCACTGGACCGTTGACCCCAAATACTTAAACTCCTGCACCTTCTTGACCTCAGTCCCATGTAACCTCACTGTTCCACTTCCCTCCCTTTCATTTACACACATGTATTCTGTCTTACTACGACTTTCATTCCTCTTCTTTCCAGAGCATACCTCCACCTTTCCAGGTGTTCCTCCACCTGCTCTCTGCTCTCACTACAGATCACAATGTCATCTGCAAACATCATTGTCCACGAGGCTTCCTGTGGGACCTCATCTGTCAACCTGTCCATCACCATAGCAAACAAGAAGGGACTTAGAGCTGATCCTTGATGTAGCCCCACCTCCACCTTGAACTCCTCTGTCTGACCTACAGCACATCTCACTACAGTTGTACTCCTCTAATACATATCCTGAACTACTCTGATGTACTTCTCTGCCACTCCTGACATCCTCATACAGTACCATAGGTCCTCTCTCGGCATTCTGTCGTATGATTTCTCTAAATCCAGAAAGATGCAATGCAGCTCCTTCTGATCATCTCTATACTTCTCCATTAACACTCTCAGGGCAAAAATTGCATCTGCAGTGCTCTTTCTGGGCATGAAGCCATACTGCTGCTTACAGATTACTTCCGGTACTCTTTCCCATAGTTTCATTGTGTGGCTCATCAATTTTATACCTCTGTAGTTGCTACAACTGTGCACATCACCCTTGTTCTTAAAGATTAACACTAGAACACTTCTCCATTCCTCAGGCATCTTCTCACTCTCTAAAATCCTGTTGAACAAACTAGATAGAAACTCCACTGCTGTCTCTCCTGGACACTACCACACCTCCACAGATATGTCATCTGGACCAACAGCCTTTGAACTCTTCATTCTCCTCAGAGCCTTCCTCACCTCATTCTTTCTAATCTTTGCTACTTCTTGCTCTACAATATTCACCTCTTCCCCTTTTTTCCCCTCTCATTGTCCTCATTCATCAGTTCATCAAAATACTCCATCTTCTCTGCACACTCTCCTCACTTGTCAGCATGTTTCCATCTTTGTCTTTAACCACCCTTATCTGTTACATATCCTTCCCATCTCTATCTCTCTGTCTCGCTAATCTGTGCAAGTCCTTCTCACCTTCCCTGATGTTTAACCTGGCATACAACTCATCATATGCTTTCTGTTTGGCCATTGCCACCTCCCTCTTCACTCTACGCTGCAATGCTTTGTAATCCTGTCTACTGTCTTTAGTCCTTTCTAGTTCCCACTTCTTTTTAGCTAGCCTCTTCCTCTGGATGTTGTCCTGTACTTCCTCGTTCCATCACCACATTTCCTTATCTTCTTTCTTTCTTCTAGATGACACACCTAGCACCTTCCTGTCTCCCTGATCACTTCTGCTATAGTTTCCTAGTCATCTGGGGGTTCCTCCTGACCACCCAAAGCCTGTCTCAACTTCTGTCTTAATTCCTCACAACATTCTTCCTTTTGTAATTTCCCCCACTTGGTCTTCTTTGCTATTTTTCCTCTCCTCTTCGTCCTGACTGTCAGAGTCATCCTACACACCATCATATGATGCTGTCTGGCTACACTCTCTCTTACCACCACTTTGCAATTGCTAATATCTGTCAGATTGCCTCATCTACAAAGAATGTAGTTTACCTGTGTACTCCTACCTCCACTCTTATATATAACTCTATGTTCCTCTCTCTTCTGGAAATAGGTGTTAACTACAGCCATTTCCATCCTATTAGCAAAGTCCACCACCATCTATTCTTCTAGGTTCCTTTCTTTAACACCAAACCTGCCCATCACCTCCTCCTCCCCTCACCAATGTGCCCTTTGAAATCTGTCCCAATCACCTCTCTCTCCCCTCTGGGAATACTCTCCATTGCCTCATCTAACTCACTCCAGAATCTCTCATTCTCTTCTAACTCACACCCTACTTGTGGAGAATAGCCACTGACTACAGTCAACATTACCTTCAATTTCCAACTTCCAACTGATCACCCTGTCTGACACTCTTTTCACCTCTAAAATATTCCTCACAAGCTCCTCCTTCAGAATCATTCCTACCCCATGTCTCTTCCTATCCACACCATATAAAACAGTTTGTATCCCTCTCCAATACTATGCACTTTGCTACCCTTCCACCTGGTCTCCTACAGGCACAGTGTATCTACCTTCCTTCTCTCCATCATGTTTGCTAGCTCTCTACCTTTCCCTGTCATTGTGCCAACGTTAAGAGTTGCTATTCCCAGATCTATACTCCTGCCTTTCCTCTTCTCTCTCTCTCTATGAATCCTTCTGCCTCCTCTCCTTCTTTGACCAACAGTAGTCCAATTTCCGCCAGCTCCCTGTAGGTCAACACCACTAGTGGCAGTCATTGTTAACCCAGGCTTTGACTGATCCGGTATAGAATTAACATTGGTGTACCTCTCAAGGTACTTTTGAAAGTACCTCTCAAAACAAAAAAGCTAAAATAAGTGTCTTAACAATACAAAGATTTGAATAAGGAACAGATAAGCATCTATTACATAAAGCTGACACTATAAATTGCTCCTATGCTTCATAGTTTTCTTGGAAAAACAAAACAACACCTCATTTTAACCTTTCCTTTTATTCTCATAATTTATTTTATTATATTTTGTATTTTTCATATATGTAAAACTAGTTAACTTCCTGGATAATATTACTGAAAAGTCAGTGTAGCCAATGGCTCTGAGAAATGCAAAATTGCAATAATGAAAATCTTTGGGAATCAGAATAATCTGAACCGCTTTGGATAATCTCAAGGACTACAAAATAATACATTGTGAATAAACATGTATGTGTTGTTGTTAACAATCTGAGACAATAAATATTAATGTAAGAACTTGTGTTATTATACAAGTCACATTTTCAGTGTATCAAATTCTGGGTTCAGAATATTCACTTGTTTATTATTAGAATTTTAAATTATCTTTTTGTTTCAGTGTAATACCCTACCATATAATCTATATATTAGTAATTTAATTCCAGAACATTAACCCAAAACTACATTACTTTATTGTGTAATTTCAAGAATTTATTGTATGTAAGCATGGAAATACATTCAGGTAGAAACATAGTATAGTTACTTTGGACAAAAGAAATAATATACAAAATGAATTCAAAACCCTAGTTATTAATCATCTTCTGGAAAATGAATTACCAGATTTCTGAGCTATACATATCTATTGTTTATCTTCTGCTTCCATTGGAGCATCTGATGATTCTTCAGCTTCTGAAAGCTTCTCATCATCTGAAATATATCCAAATTAAATATTTTTAAAAAAATACTACTGTAATATTGGAATGATTATTTATGTAGAGACATTAATAGAAAAAAATATTACCCATTTCTCCTGCACCTCCCCCATCCTTATGTTACAGTTTACTACAGCTTCGTTTGCTTAGTTTACTAACAGTTGCTTAAGACGGACTCCTCCAAAAGGGACTTACAAATTTGAAGATTTTGAAGCTCCAGTGTCCCATGATTGCACTTTGAGTGCAAAGGGAACTGGCCCAAATGACCACAACTGTTTTATGATTGCGACATTCATTCAGTCATTTGATTTCTATAGTTGCCCATCTTAGCAAGCGACTCTATAGAAATCAAATAAAGAAATGTTTAGGAGTTGCTGTGGTCATTAAGCAAACCCATTGTTCACTGGGCGGTGAGATTGTTTGTTTTTTGCTGGAAACAGGACATAACTGGACATTTACTTAATGACCACTACAAAAAAGACCATAAAATCGGGGCCGGTCACCATCATGACCTACAATCTTAAAACGCAGAACTCAATTACCGCCATAATTTAAAGACTTCCTGTAAAGAATGAGGCAGCATAAGGTAACTTGAGGATAGAATTCAGAACTCGGCATTTAATAAAGGTGTTCTGAATATCTTTGATTAAATGAAAAGTTGGACGGTCAAGCAGATATTATATTATTATTATTATTATTAATCAAATTTATATACTGCCCCTCTCCCTAAGGACTCGGGGCGGTGAACAGCCGATAAAAAATAGGATACAAGATACAAAATACAATTAAAAGTCAGTTAAAATAATTAAATGAAGGCTAATAATTTAAAACAGCATTTTAAATTCGTTTTTTATATATATATAAAAGGGAGGGAAGCTGAGGAAAACGATGATGTTCTTATGTATGGCAGTAGAATAACTTACTTTCCAGTGTTTGTTGAAGCTCATGGATGGTGCTCAGAAGAACGTGAAATTGCTTTCGTCTCAACTCCAGCTGAAGCACAGAAAGGAAATATACTGGAGAATATGGGCTTTTACAGAAGACTCTCTATTCTGAATCAATAAACTTGTGAGATAAACTTACTTTGTCCTCAACACTTTCTTTGATGTGAGACAGATGCTGCAGTTCTTTTCCCAGAGCTTCCAACTGCCTGAGAACATATTAAGTGGAGTACCTTCAGTCATTTTATTTTAATCGTTTATATTGAATGCTTTAACTGTTCAAAATCCCCTAAGTAGCTCATTTGCAAATAATAATGAAATTCTGATTTAAACCAATTAACAGCATATGAACCAGATAGAACAGCAGTAAAATACCATAAACCAAGTATGAAAATGCCTGCTCCAGTAAAAAGGCATTGGAGAGAGAGCAACCTGTCTAATTTTCTTCTAGAAACCTTGGGAAGAAAAGAAAAAAAAAATCACAAAGGCAGGTTACTTAGCTGAGGATGCCTCATCTCACCTTTAATGGCAAAAGAAGCCATTATTGTAACTCAGGCTTGTGCAAAAGCAATTTATTTGAAATATTCATTGAAAGCTCAAAAAATTAAAGTAGCACTTTCAATTGTGCCTGGAAATGAACTCAATGAAAAGGCCATTTTTCAAGACTAGCAAAAACGAATTCATACTTCAGTTTCTGTTATGTTTTCAAAAACAGGAGTGCGTACTGTTGATTGGCATACTACTAGCGCCTATACAGGTAGTCCTTGACTTACAACTTTTGGTTTAGTGACCATTCAAAGTTACGACACTGAAAAAAAGGAATTTATGAACTTTTTTCACAGGTACAACCCCTGCAGCATCCCTAGGGTCATATAATCAAAATTAAAACACTTGGCAGCTGACTCATATTTATGACAGTTGCAGGGTCCTGGAGTCATGTGCTCACCTTTTGTGACTGTTTGACAAGCAAAATCAATGGGGAAGCCAGGTTCATTTAACAACTGTGTTACTAATTTCACAGCTGCAGTGATTCACTTAACAACTGTGGCAAGAAATATCATAAACCAGGACAAAACTCATTTAACAAATATCTTGCTTAGCAACAAAAATTTTGGGCTCAATTGTGGTCATAAATTGAGGACTACCTATAATCAGATCATCCAGAACTTGTAGGAAGAGATTAGACTGATATAGAATAACTGGCCAAAAATTAGTTATCTTTGTGGACACATGAATTAGAGTATTCCCATTTTATGCCCAACATCTTTGCCACTATATTATAATGTACAAATATTCAAATCTTTCATATTAATATGGATGATAGACATGTAAATCATTTTGCCATTATTATTTGATAGCAATACTCTGTAATGCATTTGCTATTTGAGTTCATTTCATACTTACTTCAATGTTTCATGTCTGTCTGGATGTTGCTGTATTATTTTAGCCAAGTTATCATATTCTGAAAAGAATAAAATATGGATCATAGTCCACATTGTTCCAATACTACAAAGTATGATATTTATAATTCAAATAATTTTAAAGTGCATATTCTATTTTGGGTGCAGAACTCAAATTTGAAAGTCCTTTCTTTTTCTTGTCCTATTTCTATTATTATTTTGGGTGAACTATAAACAATATAATAAAACAAAAGGAAAACAATGTAACAATGATTAGATAATCTCAAAAAGGTTTAATTGGCAAAAACTGGCAAAAAAAATCCCTTCCTTTTATACTTATGATACATAGCCCTGCAGCATCAATGCTAGATGCAAGATGTAAACCTGATCCTTAAAAGAGAAGAGCAATTTTTACTCTGTTTTAAGGAATTTCTCTTTTAAAAAATTCCTCAGAAGAGGAATTTTTCTTTAATGTTGTCATTTACTTGCTTGAATCTTGTCCACATTCACTTTCACCCTGTTCTATAATGGGGATATTCAGAAGTTTAGATGACAGCCAACCCCCTTGTATGACCTTCTGGAAAGATTTCATATAAACAGTCAATAATGTGGGTGACGAGCTAAAATCTTGCAGAACCCGTAAAATAGCTCCTAAGGAATGAAGTAGATATCTCAATCTATTATTTTCTAAATAGCACATGAAGAAATAGTAGTGAAAATATCAAAAGAGCATCTCCATCCCTCCCCCTTTGCTTCCCCACAAGCATTCCAACAAGATACTGTGTACAAAATCCACTGAGAGATGAGAGATGTCCACAGGGACATAATCTATCCTCTTTTGGAGACCAAAATGATTTCCTTGCCATTACCATGTCAGAACAAATCAAGATTTTATCTAAAACCTCCTGGAGACTGTAGAGATTCTCAGTCATCCAGGTCATGGTTGTCCCAAATATGCTTTTTCAGTTTTCAACTGGCCTTTTTTGTTTTTTTCTTTTGAAGACATTTTGCTTCTCATCCAAGAAGCTTCTTCAGGTCTGATAGGATAGTGGGGAATGGAAGGATTTATATTCCTTGCAGACAGTTGGAAAGCTGCATCCTTTTAGAGGGCCACTGAAGCACTTGGAGGTTTATCTGTATCCTCAGGGTCACCAGAGTACTACTTCTGGTTCCTGTAGTCTGTAATTTTTCCCCCAGATTGTTGGGTACAAAATGCAAATAATGCTTCTACATTGTAAACTGCCCAGAGAGCGCTATAAAGTGCTACGGGGTGATATATAACCCTAAATGCTATTGCTATATTACCTTTTTATCATTTTGTAAGTTACCCAGAGTTGCTTCAACAATGAGAAGGGGGGGGGGGCATATAAATTTAATAAATAAATAAATAAAATTGTCAACTGCACAATAAACCTTACCTTGGCGGTTTTTTCGTATCCTTTTCGCTTGAAGAATTTGCTTCTTGCACTCAGCAATTTTTTCATGAGCAGCAGCTATGCTGTTTTCTTCCAAAGAAATAAAATTAATGACATAAATTTATAAATCTCACAATATTACTGAACTATAAAAAATTACACCAATCAGTATGTAGCAACATTACCCAAATTGATTTTCATCTCCAGAACTTTAAATAGATCAAGAAATTAAAATATATTTCATTTTCTGATATTGCAATTATTGCCGAAGTACTCAGAATTTGTCTGTGTGCTGAAGCTAGTTATTTCTATAAAAATGTGAGACAATTAAAAGAATCTGGTTCTAAGGTTGATTAGACATAATATAAATGTTTATCAGTGTGTAATCACAATCTTGGATAGCTTACTATGAAAACAAATTAAACTACTTGCAACGAACCAATAAAATGTATTAAAAACTATAGAATGCTAACAAAAGCAAAATTAATTAAAGTGGAACAACTCAAAAGACCTATACTAAAAAAATATTGCTTCCACAAAAGTGAGATCAATGCAGCTGTCACTTCTAACATCAAGTCAACATTTTCCACTAAGAATGGGAACCAGTGAAGGTCTCGGAATTCTGTCATAGTGATTTATCACTCAGTCAATTATTTGAAGTTTCTAGAGTACTTTTATAAAAGCAATTCCTACAAAATACAGTGGTAGACTAAATGGAAAGTTGCTTGATTATAGCTAATGATGATCAGATAGTATCACAGCTAATGTGCTAGCGTGCCTAAGCTAGTAAAAACTGATCTATATGGAATTTTAGCATCTCTAATGACAGATAAATTAAAATACACTAGATAGGAACTGAATTTTAAAGGTGTACACTTTCTTTGTAGCAACCTGAACATTATTTCCATGTGAATCATCTAGGATGCTATCCTAAACAAAGGCAAAAAGGTTGCCTTTAGCATTTAGCTTTCAGTTTACAATATAGAGATAAATCTATCCTATCCTCAAGTACAACTGTAAGAAAGAATTATACCTATGGTCCCAATAAGTCTTATCAATAGATATGCACAAAATATTTGAGGTTCTACTCAGCTGTTCCAATGTCTAATTAAAAACATCTCAATCTGAACCAGCCTTCAGAAGAGAAAAGATGGGGGTTAGAATACTTCCTCAAAATCCTTCATACACCTGACCTGGAATAATTCCTTTTTTTAAAGAATTAAAAGTTTACATTTGACACTAATAATCAGAAAAAAATATAATTACCTATATCTTTGTAGATTTTTTCATAGTTCTCCATTTCTCTGAGATTCATGTCGTATACTAGTAAAGTTTTTCCCATTGAAAATTCACATTGTGAAAGAGTGCTGAGCATGCGCTGATACTGAGTATAGCTAAACATCAGAGAAGGAACATATGGCATTAGTAGCTAATCAATAATTCCCAAAGGCACTGTCCTCAGTACAACTAGAAGCAAGTTAAAATAAAGCAGGTTTATTTTTGTTTTCTCTAAAGGTTCTTAATCAAATTATGCCAGCAAATCTGAAGAATGATACTGTAGCCAACAAACTGGAAGAAATCGGTTTGTGTATCAGTATCAAAAAAGGAGATTTAATAGAGGGTGCAATCTTTGTAGTTCCTTGATCGAGGTATTGTTTGCTTCTTGGTTGCTGATCTAATGTTAATCTTCTGCTCATTTGGGCACTGATTGTTGGTGAGGAGGTGTTTTGGCTTTTTAGACTATTTCTTTTGAATGTATATATATACCATAGATCTTAGGAACTATCAACTCAAACAAGGTAATAGACAGCACACAAACTAACAGTAAACTATAGCCAATGAAGACCACTCTCGCCAATACTGACATGGCAACCCACTGGTATATAAAATGACAGCAAGCTCCACTTTAAAATACTGTTGATGACGTTACCTAGTTTGGTTATGAAATGTCTGTAATAAAACAGCCAAATTCAGACAGAAACAAGAACTCTGTAGTTCAATCCTGAGCTACAATTAGTCTCTTCTGCTGGCATATTATTGATGTTTTTGAACATTGGCAATAGGATAGATTCTGAGAATACCATACATAGATAAAAAAACAAAAACAAAAACAATGGATTATAGAATAAATTAAAGTTCTCATTTCAGGCACAAATGGTCAGGCTCAAATGATTATATTTTGAACATATGTGAAAACCTAGGTCTCTCGGGACGTGTATAATATTGATAAATATCAAAAAGAATGAAAAAAAAGATGACAACTAGAAGCAAGGTAGATGCATTTAATTACAGAAGCAATAGCTGCACCATGGGAAAACTTAAGGAACAATTTTCAGGACAGATCATCCTGGAGAATGTCTATCTTTGTGACTGCTAATGTTCAACACTGACATAGCCAATTTCACTGACACAACATTTTCAAACATACAGTACATACATGTAATTTTAAATCTGTTTTAACCAGGACTTTCTGAAAGTTATTAAATTGTTAACTGGAAGCTGGAAAGTTGATATTTATAATAGTCAAACTTTACCTAGTCTTTTAATTCTGATACAAATGGAGCCCATGAAATCCAACTGGTTTTGTTGCTGATTCGGTGCACAAGTGTACTTTCTGCGCAGCTTCTAAAATGCATATTGTTACTTGAGGCAGCCCTGGGGTTTAGGAAGGCTACAGAGGCTTGTAAAACAGCTGTTCTGTGTGATTCATGTGAGTAAAAAAGAAAAAAAGAAGGGGATATAGGACAGGAAAGGGCATGGGCAGGCAGGTAGGGCCAAACTTCGTCAACGCTACTGGTTCACTAGAACCAGTGCGACCAGGCTGAATAGCACCACTGAGCCAAAGAAACTAGTTTCAGAAGGACAATTTATCTGTTCATAGAACTTCAGCCTCAAGAGAACTAGAATAAGCTGCACAGACATCAAGCAAAATGCAAATTTATTTTAATTTGATAAAACATAGATTTGTGCACTCAAGTCAGTTCTGACATTTGGCAGCTGACATAGAATTTTGTTAAAGTAACCAGCACAACACTGAGTGCCTGCTTTACAGGAAAAAGGGACTCTTACAATGGAAAAGCAACTATTTTTATAGAAATTGAGGGATGCAAAATGGGAAATCTTGATTAGCTGGCCAATTTAGGGAAGTTAGGCAGATCCGTTTTGGTGTCCTTGAGTTCTGTTGTTAGGCAAAATGGGCATTCCAGGAGAGTTTCAGAAGTGAGGAAGTCCATTGTGAAGGAGATTGAAGGTTGAGGTCACTGGCTGATAAGAAGATGGAAAGTTGAGGTTTCTCTAGGTTGAAATTCCCTTGCAAGGGCTGAGGAAGCTTCTATTCTTTGGTTAGATTAGACTGCAGAATACTTTGTCTTGGGCAGGGAGGGTCAATTTGGATCTGATGGGATTAGGCAAAGAGAGGAACTGAGTTTGACCCTAGCAATACCTTAAGGGCAGGGAAGGAAGGGGTGCAGTCTCCATTTTATTTCTTCCACTACTGCAATTGTCTGGATAAATCCTTGCAGTCTGTTGACAAGATTTCTGGAAGTGTTTGCCCTTGCCTACTTCAAGGGCTGAGAGTGTGTGACTGGCCTAAGGTCATTTGCGAGCTTCATGCGTAAGGATGGACTAGATCTCACTCCATTCCAAAGATGCTTTTTTCAAAAGGCAACTGGACTTCCTTTGTTTTTTCTTCTTCTGGACAAGCGGACCCATTTCTAAACAACCACTAGCAATCGTAACCACTAGCCTAGAAAAATCTCAATCCCAGAGGAATGATTAGAAATACAAATATTAGAAATGAATACCTTGTTTTCCAGCATACCAAATTTCCATTATCTTAAGAAATACAAAAACTAAACTAAACTAAACTAAACACAGTTTAGAAAAAATGTTAGAAGAGTGTCAATCTCTTCAGCAGGAGTTGGTAGTGACTGCTTCTTGCCCTTGGGCGTCATTAGATTCTCCAGAACAGACAGCATGAAAACTACTACTGAAATCTCACCATGTTGTGACATTTAGATTTTTTTTTTTTTTGTATTTAAAACCTGTGGAGGAAGTAGCTCTTGGAGATTTGGTGGATATTAGTTTAGCATTCCCTGCTAAACTAAACTATTATCCAAACATCACAAAACCACAATATATATCTAATGGCACAACCATTAGAAAAGTAATGTGGTATCCCAATTCATATTACAGTCACTATCAGAGGTACCTAAAAGATTGTTAGAACCATATTATATAATGTAATTATATATCTATAATGTAGCGTACAGTAGCCAGTGTAAAGAAACTGGTTATCCTGTGCTAAAAGTACAGTCTTAACTAAAATTTTATACAACAAATAAATAGCAATGATTTACTTATTAAAGTCAAACTGATTTTGCCTGCTGGCTTTCATTTATTTTTTCTTTTACATGATGATTTGATGTTGTTTTTCTTAGAAATTCAAATCAATGCATTTTGCCAGGACATATTAGCTAGCTTGCATACTATTCAGCACTTGCTATAAAACCCATTCATTTTAATTACCAAAGCAGTCACCATAGTGCCAAAGATATACTTCAAAAGTTATAAAGTAGTGTATCGTAGCTTGTTCTCCCTCTTATATATGTTAAACCATTTCAGATACAGGTCATTAGATACAAATTCCATTTTCTATTAAAATGAACATATGCTATAGATAGCACTGCTGTTGAATGTTTTCACATTTGATTTACAAGTAAAAGATAGCAAAATACCCTTCTTCTTGAGATCCAGAATGGCACCACTTGATGAAACTCTTCACCAGCAAATTAATTCGTCTGTCATCCCCTGCACCATCTCCATCAATCAAAAGTCGCTTGCGAATAACTTCATCTAAAATAGCAATATTTCTAAAATGAGACAAATTATCACTTGTCATAGAAGCCTGTCATTAAGAATGATTTTTTTCCTAAAAAAAATAGTCATTGAGGATTGTTAGCTAACAAAAAGGTCCCAACTCATTTTATAATACGGATGTGTAAAACACAGACCTCCATGGTGATCTTGTTAACTGAACTGGAATTTCTCTGTAACAATTTAATTAGTTGTTAATTATATGAATAATCAGTTATGATAATGTTAGAAGTTAGTACCCACCTCTCTCCTAGAAAAAAATGAAATATTCCAGGAAATATTAAAAGGCAGAATATT
>JAEANM010010641.1:0-15691 GCA_017656035.1 Myanophis thanlyinensis
AATATAAATATAAATATAAATATGAATTATATTTTGGTGTCACCCCTACAATCTGCTCCGATCAATCCCACATATGTCAATATCATATGAACCATTTTGCTTAACTGCTGTGTTGTGTTAAGTGTTATTTTCAGATTCTGGCTGCACATAAGGTAAATTGTTTTGATATGGGGATCCTAATGGGTCATTTGTTTGGTATATAGACCAAGGTACCTGTCTTTTATACAGGCAACAATCAAAAAGGATGTGAGCCAGGTCCTCTACCTCTGCCACTCCACAAATGCAGAGATGTCCATTGTAGGGTATAGAATGGAATCTCCTATATCTGACTATTGTATCAAGCTTTTTGAATCTCACTTGCTTTAAATAGCTGTATGTTTGTATTTGCTTAGCCATGTCAAGTTAACAACCTTACTAAGGATAGCTATATCATTTTGTGCTTCTATATCCTTAATTCTTTAGGCAGCTCTTTTTTAAAAATCATTCTCCTATTATGCAAGGAAGGCCACAGCTTCTTACAAAATTTGTTAGCTGATGATCCAGGAGATTTGTGATTGTGATTTTATCTGTTCTAGTAGACATAACTTGGGGAGTCTATCAGTCTTCATTTCATTGACTTTGTGCCAGTAGTTATATGCTCTAATTTTGGATAGTGCATGAATTCCCAATTCAGCTCTAACTGCTGCAGCAGATGTTCTTAGATCTACACCCAAAATACATCTCAAGTGCTGGGACTATGTTTGTTCTAGTACTGTAATTGAGTATAAACCCCAGACGTCTGCTTCATAAAGAGTATAGGGGTAATCTTAGTTTTATATACTTTAATTAATAGGACTAGGGACCCTGGGTAACTATGATTCTCTAATTTAAGCAGTAAATTCAAATGAGCTTTTGCTCTAAGTGTACTCTATTAATGATGGCAAGCCAAAGATCCAATATTGGAAAAAGTTACGCCTAAGTATACAAAGATGTTGTTAACCTGTTCAATTGGTTCATCACCTAATTGCCATCAATGTCTCTGATGTTTTCCGAACACCACAATTTCTTATTTAAATTTACTAATAGTTAGGGAGTTATCCTGGCAATAGGAGCTGAATCTTCTTAATAGCCTACATAATTCTATTTGTGAATACGATAATAAAATCATATCAGCATAGAGCAAGCTGTTACAGTATGTATTAGGATCATCAGCAAATGCACCATGGGATCCTTCATTAACCCTGGCAAATCATTGATATATAAACTAAATAATAATGTGGCCAGGACACACCCTTGCATAACCCCTTTATTTGTGTGAATCCTGTTAGTCAGAGCCCCATTAACCCCATACTGCACCCTCAAAAAGGTACATGTGTAAAAGGGCTTTAATCAGAGCCAGCAGTCTAGGTTTTATTTTAAGATATGTCAGTTAACTCCATAGTACTTCTCTGTTTACCATATTAAATGCTGCTGTGAGGTCTATAAAGGCAGCAAACAGGCCTTCTCTTATAAGTATATGTGTCAATTAGATGCTTCAAGACAAAGAATTGAAATTTGGGTAGAGGAAAACCATATCCTCGCAGGTTTTAGACAAAGACGATCTACCTAGATCGGTTTTGTCTAAAACCTGTGAAGATATGGTTTTTCTCTACCCAAATTTCAATTATATTCAAAAGAAACCTAGCATATATTTTTGCTACAATGTCAATCAGACTGATGGGCCCAAAATTACTAGGATCCTTTTTATTCCCTTTTGTATATATGGGGACAACTGTTGCCATCTTCCACCTATCTGGTATATGGAATGTATTATTTATATGTGTAAAAAGACCTGCTAATAATGGACCAACCAATTGGGAAATTTCTTAAATAATTCTGCTGGTAAAAAAATCCTCATCTGGGGCTTTATTGCTCTTTAAGCTTTTAATGATGGATTGTATCTCCTTTTCCGAGACTGGTGGTCAAGGGGGAGGAGTTCTAGGGTTTAATAAAGCACTGCTTAAAGACAGTTTCTCTACAGGTTCCATGGAAGCAAACAAATATTGATATTAATTCTACCAGTCCTCAGCAGAGATTGGTATATCAAATGCAAATCTCCGTTCCTTTAGGACACCTGCTACAGAATGCCAAAATATTACTGAGTTATGACTTTTGGCAGCGAGGTTGAGTTCTGACCAGATTGAAATGTTGAATTATCTTCTTATATGCAGCATCTTAGTTTGTATATGAGTGGTAGGACTCCTCTGAGTGAGTCTCATGGCTGCTTTCAATTTCTTTTTTAACAACTGGCATTCAGAATCAAACCGTAAGATTCAAAATCAAACTAGTGAAAACTTTTGGCAGGGGGTTTAGTTATTAAATGTTTCTTCAGCATATTGCAGATATTAAGGAATGTTTTAGAAACTGATGAAAAAGTCAATTGTAGATGACTGGATTGTTCTAGTCCAATTAACAGCATTCTCCATTTTAAGATTGTCTGATATTGCATTTGTATCAACTTTAGCTCAAATTAACCTTTTATTTTTAGTCACCTCTTAGTTTTTAGTGAGCTATCTGTCAGCCATGATATATGATCTTAAATCTGAACAATCTCATAATGTCATGCTCACAGACTGATGATCACTTTCACCACAGTGGTGCAGTGGTTAGAGTGCAGTACTGCAGACTACTTCTGACTGCCACCTGAAGTTTGGCAGTTCAAATCTCACCAGGCTCAAGGTTGACTCAGCCTTCCATCTTTATGAGGTGGGTAAAATGAGGACTCAGATTGTTGGCGGCAATATGCTGACTCTAAAGCACTGTAAAGCGGTATATACGTCTAAGTGCTATTGCTATCACCTAAATGTATGGTAACCTCTGAACAAAGGTAAACTTTATTTCTTGAAACACAGAAGAGATCTAGCATGCTACTTGTGTGGGCTGAGTGGTAAGTATAAGGGTATATGTATATATTATCCTTACCTCCCAGGATTTTAAGGTTACCTTTAAAAATTAAAGAGACTAGGTGTAAGGTCCAGCCTCTCCTCCTTCTCCAAGAAAGTAAAAACTCTTGAAACGGTGATATTTCAAAAGGAACCTTTTATTGGATAGACGTGATAACTAGAGAAAAGGAAAACAGGATCTGAGTTCCCTTCAATGAACAAGTTAAGATAAAAGATTTAGGAACCCAACCCCTCCCTTCTGTCCGATATGGATTCAACCAATCCGCAGGTGTGGATGTGTTTTGGTAACTGCTGCCTTGAGAAGATGATAACAGGACATTCCCAGGGTCATCTCCTGCTCTCTTGAACTGATACAACCCACATGGCCCTCCCTCCCTTCACATTCCCCAAAAGGTGTGAATATGTTAGGGTGTCTTGGCGCCAGGATAAAGGTTATAAAGTGAAGGGTTACATAGTATGAGGAAGAAAGCAATAAATTAAGTAATACATTGAAGATCCCCTCTCCCCCTCCCAGGAGAATGGCAGATTCACGGTGGGGATCTGACATGCTGGCCTCCTTAGAAAAAAGGAAAATTCATCTGAAAAGACAAAAACAATATTATAATATTTTAAGAAGGCTTGTTGGGATATTGAAGGTGGAATTTCCTTACAAGTGTAGGAACTTTAACGTGTTTTTTGGCTACCCATTCATTCTGAGAGGAGGGTAGATGTTTCCATGATACCAGGTACTGTGTGGATCCTCTATGAATGCATGAGTCAAGGACTTCCTTGATCTCAAAACATTCTTTTTCTACCATGATTGGGACAGGTAGGTTGGTGATGGGTCTGAGAGAGGAGGTAACTTCTGGCTTAAGCAAGCTACAATGAAAAATTGGGCGAACCTGTCATAGAGTTTTAGGAAGGAGTAATTCCACCGTGACTGGGTTTATCACCCTGGTGATGAGAAAAGGCCATATGAATTTTGGTCCAAGTTTCTTTGAGGGTTGTAGCAATTGTAGGAACTTGGTGGATAGATATACTCTATCCCCTACCCTGAAAAGTGGTTTTCTTTTCTTGTCAGCTTGGAGTTTGAAAGCACCTCTAGCTTCCTTAAGTGCTAGTCTCACTACTGGCCATGTGGCCTGTAAATTTGACATCCATTCCTTAAGGAAAGGGATGGTAGGTTCTTCTGTGGGTAATTCTGGCATAGGGTTGAATTCCTAACCTGTGGCCACCTGGAATGGGATAAACCCTGTGCTAGAGTGAACAGAATTGTTGAATGCCACTTCCGCAAATGGTAGTAGGTCTGTCCAGTTGTCCTGTTGGTAATTTATGAAACATCATAAATATTGTTCTAATACACCATTGGTTCTATCTGTCACCCCATTGGCCTAAGGGTGATGTGAGAAGCTTAACCCCTGGGTGAAGTCTAATAGGGTAGGAACGCCCTCCAAAATTTGGAAGTGAATTGAACTCCCCGATCTGATATGATTCTTTGTGGGGCACCACGTAAGCGGTAAATCTGGGTCAGGAACAGTTTAGCCAGTGCCTTAGCAGTGGGTATTTTTTGGCATGGGAATAAAATGGGCTTGTTTAGAAAACAGGTCTGCAACAACCCTGATTATAGTATTTCCTGCACATTCAGGCAGTTCCACAATGAAATCCATGTAGATCTTTCTCCAGGGTGCTAAAGGTTCAGCAATGGTTTGTAAAAGTCCAGGGGATTTTCCTTGTCTCCTTTTAGCCACTGCGCAGATAGGACAGCTGGCCACATAGCCCTCAATGTCTTTTTGGCCACCAAAATTGACGTTTGATGAGGTGTAGGGTTTTTATAAATCTGAAATGACCTGCCAATTTGGAATCATGGCAGACCTTCATTAAATGCAGTCTTTGGCTGGCAAGGACATACAATTTTTCTCCCACTCATGCTAAATCATCCTTTATTGTACAGGTATTTTTGTGTGTTTGAAACAAATCGTCAGTAGTGAGTGCTTGTTTAAATGCTTGGATGGTGGGATCAACTGTAGTTAAATCATGTTTGGCCTCAGCCCTGGTTATAACTTTTGCAGTTAGTTGGTTGTTTTGGAGAATAGGTTTAATTACTTCAGTTTTTGTGCTGTTATATTGATGCTTTCTGGAAAATGCATCAGCTAGAAAGTTTCTTCCTCCAGGGAGGTACTTAAGGGTAAAGTTGAAACGTTTGAAGTACTGAGTGCAACAAACCTGCTTTTGGGAAAGTTTCCATGGGGTCTTAAGGGCCTCCAAGTTTTTGTGGTCAGTCCAAACTTCGAAGGGGATTTTACTCCCTTCTAGAAAATGTCTCCAAGTGAGGAGGGCCCATCGCACTGCATATGCTTCCTTTTCCCATATAGTCCACCTTTGCTCTGTTTCAGTTAGTTTTTTGGAAGTGTAAGCACAGGATTGTAATTGGTCTTGTCAATTGATTTGGAGTAATACTGTTCCTATAGCAACATCGCTAGCATTGGCTTGTATCACAAAAGTCTTTTTTGGGTCCGGGTGTTTTAAGACTGAGAATAGCCATTTGAGTTTTTTAAATGTTGCTTGGCATTCCATAGTCCAATTCAGGGGTTGATTGGATGTGAGTTTGCTTTCCCCCTTTGTTTTCAATAGGTTAGTTATGGGGAGAGCAATCTGTGTGAATGCAGGGATGAACTGGCGATAGAAGTTTGCAAATCCCCAAAAACTTTGCAGTTGTTTTCTGGTATGTGGTTGTGCCCAGTCAATCACCTCTTGCACTTAATGGGGGTCCATTTCCATGCCCTCATGGGAAATGCAGTATCCCAAGTAGTCTATTTTTTGTTGATGGAATTCACATTTGGAGAGTTTGGCATAGAGATTGCTGAGTGGAGTTTGTTCAAGACTGCTCACATTAATTTTACATGCTCTGCCTTTGTCTCCATATATAGTAAAATGTTGTCCAGGTAGACCAGAACCCCTTTGTATAAATGTTCATATAGGACTTTGTTTATCAGTTACATGAACATGGCTGGAGCACCTTGTAATCCAAAGGGGAAGATTTTAAATTCATAGCATCCCAGGGGGGTTGAATGCGGTTTTCCATTCATCCCCCTCCTTTATTCTAATTCGGTAGTATGTCTCTCTTAAATCCAACTTTGAAAAGATTTTCCCCTTCGACAGGTGTGCAAGCATGTGGGGGAGGGGGTACATATTTTCTACACACATCATGTTCAAATTGCAAAAATCAACACAGAAACGAAGAGAGCCATCTTTTTTTTCATGAAATAAGACTGGAGCTATGATTTTTGGTCGGGCTGCTCAATGAATCCTCGCTTTTAAGTTCTCAATGAACATTCTAAGTTCCTGGAGTTCTCTAGGGGACATACTGTACATTTTGGGTTTGGGGAGCTTAGCTCCTGGTAGGATCTCAATTGTGCAATCTGTAGCCCTATGGGAGGGGGAAGTTCATCAGAAGCCTTTTCGCTGAAAACTTCTGCTAGGTCTCTGTACTCTTTGGGAATGTCCAGGGTTGGGGTGTGGCAGCCAAGCATGGTGGTTTCTCTGTCCTCCCCCTCATTGGGCTTTTCTCTTCTTTTCTCATCTGCAAAGGTTATTTGCTTGTGAAATCCTAAGATTTCTGTCTTCCAGTTAACTTTGGGATTCCATTTTTTCAGCCAAGTGAGCCCCAAAACTAGTGGCCACTCCATTCCAGGTGCCACAATAATCATGAGCATTTCACTATGGTTTTCCATATTTATTTCTAGGGGCTCTGTGGCAAAGATGGCTGGTTTCCCCCCTGCTACTGACCCATTTAGCTGGCAGAAAGCGATGGGGGTGGTTAGTTTTCTTAGGTGGATTCCTAGCTTTCCTACCAACATTGACAGGAAATAGTGCTGATATTTGTAGCCCCTTGCCTTGAATAGGTATGAACAATCAGGGGCAAGGTGAGGGGTTTGATAGGGTCGCTTACCAGCGGGTCATTCTCCGGTTCACTGTCCAATTGATTGGGCTCCTCTCTGCGCATGGCTGGAGTTTTTCTCTGGGGTTGGTGGTGGGGGGAAGCTCTACAGCTTCTCTGCTCATCAAGGCGGTCTCTTTTCCCCAAGGGATTGCTTTCATTGGTTTTCCTCTGGATAGTGCTCAGGTTTCCTGGCCAGGGGTTTTGAATGGCACTCAGCAGCCCGATGCTCCTCCTTTCTGCATTTAAAACAGGTTCTTGACTTTGGGGTAAGAGTGCTTTGTGGCTTGAACAGCTCTTTTTTTCCCCTTGGGGTGGGGCTTTTCTCCAAACTCTCCCTGCCCGGTGTTGGTTCCTGGCCATATCGATATCTGCATCCTCTGCTGCAAGGTACCACTCATATAGATGGTGCCCCCCTAAGCTAGGCAGGCGGTATAGAGGTCATCATTCAGCCCATTCTTAAACCAGCATACCAGGATATCTTCCGGCCAATCCACATGGCAGGCGAGGTCTTGGAATTCCTCAGTGCATTCTGCTACTGGCTGGCACCCCTGTTTGACTACTCGGATGTGATCATGCGCTTTGTGGTCAGCTAAGAGGTCTTCAAAATGGCGTCATAGGGTCATCATGAAATGGTCAAAGTTTCGCAGCTCTGGAGTATCTGCATTGTGGAGGGTCACCATCCACCTGGCTGCTGCTCCTTCTAGTGCAAGACCACCTGCACTTGTGCTGCCTGGGTTGGGAAGTCCTGTCCATACACTTGCATGTAGGTGAGGGCTTGTGCTAGGAAAAACCCCAATTGTTGGGGATCTCTATTGAACTTTACTCCAAGAGGGGGCATTTTCCTCCCTAGCTGGGGGGGGGGGGCTGTAGGCTAGCTGGGCGCATTGGTTGGGATATGCGCTGCTAGGGTTGGATTCCCTGGTATGGCTGCAGGCCCCGTCCCCACATCAACTTGCTGTTCTGCTGCAGGGTTTGGGGTGGTGGCTCTGGCTTCATCACCGGTAGCTGTCAGCTCAGGCTCTCTCTGACGATGATCTGGACCCCCTCGGATGTTCAGGTTGTCTAGGGCTTCCATCACCAGTCGTGTGATGTGTCTCTTTAACTGGTCCTCCCTCAATGGGTTCTCCGTCAGTTCTTCCTGGTCGGAGAGGGTCTCCATTTCCCGTTTCCACGCAGGTTTTTGGCTGCCTTGCATGAGGGTGACCCCTCTGCTTCCTCCATCCCAGCTGTCTTTCTTCCCCACTCCAATTGACCACTGAGGTTTCCTGTGGCTTTTCAGGTTCACCTCGATGTCCTTGATGGGGCACAGGGAGCTGGCATCTGGCTGGGTAGTGGTAGAAGTCTCTCCCCAGCATTCTGCCTCTCCCTGCTTGCTGCTTTGTTCGAACATAGTTTACAGGATCCCCTCGGTAGAACAAAGATTTGTTTCTCCGGGTTGATCACTTTTGCAGATCCTGCTTTATGTAAGGTCCAGCCTCTTCTCCTCCTCCAAGAAAGTAAAAACTCTTGAAACGGTGATAGGAGGTAAATGGTAAAAGGAACCTTTTATTGGATAGATGTGATAACTAGAGAAAAGGAAAACAGGATCTGAGTTCCCTTCAATGAACAAGTTAAGATAAAGGATTTAGGAACCCAGCCCCTCCCTTCTGCCCAATGTGGATTCAACCAATCCGCAGGTGTGGATGTGTTTTGGTAACTGCTGCCTTGAGAAGATGATAACAGGATGTTCCTAGGGTCATCTGCACTCTCGAACTGATACAATCCACATGGCCTCCCTTCCTTCACATTCCCCAAAAGGTGTGAATATGTTAGGGTGCCTTGGCGCCAGGATAAAGGTTATAAAGTGAAAGGTTACATAGTATGAGGAAGAAAGCAATAAACTAAATAATACATTGAAGATTCCCTCTTCCCCTCCCAGGAGAATGGCAGATTCATGGTGGGGATCTGACACTAGGAACAGACCAGCAGTATTACTTTTGTTGTCTCTAGAAAAGCACTGAGGGTATTTATCAAGAAATTCCTTTGGAAATCCTTTCTTTTGAGCAAACTCATGCAAAGATGGACCTAATTTAGCATTAAAATCTCCAAGCAATATAATTATGGCTTGAGGATACAGTATGGATATATTATCTAGTATTACTTCCAAACATGTCCAATGAAGTTATATAATACAGGGATGTATTTGGAGGAATGTATACATTTACCAATATTAATTCAAACTCCTCATATCTGAATTTCACACTTAGAAAGTATGAGAATTACTCCTCATTATATACCGTAGTTTCTCCCCCTGCCATTGCAATTCTTGTTTAGTATAGATACATAGTCCATCAGAGGGTTGTCCCTTATTCTTTGTTTTTCAGGCAGGGGAAGCCTATCCCTGAAAACCCAGAAGTTATATTAATTCATCCTCTTCAGTTAATGTATAGATTATGTATCAAATGTAAATTCTAAAAAGCCAAATTTCAGATGAGGCACAATTCAATGTGTAGAATTTAGTATAATATAATTTCTAAATCAAACTGATTTTTTTTAAACCTAACTTTTTTTTTTAAACCCAGTTCTTCTGGAGATTAAAGGATATTCCTTACCTATTGTTCCATTGAAGAAATCAGAGATTTTGTTTCCAATAGAAAGTGAATAGAATCCTTACACAAGACCAATTTGGTACATATAGAAACTTTTTAACAGTTCACTGATCTGCCATATTGTCATAAGTCTTAAATGACAGCAATGTTATTGAAAAAAAAAATAGACTGAATCTTTTAAATTAAGGACAGATTTATTACAGTATCATCAGTGCCATTTTGAGTGCCTGTAAAAAAGTCATAGATTTTTGTGCATGTACACTTATGCCTATAGTCTTCTTTCATGCTAATCTCATGAGTTTCATTGGTGAGACCAAGCAGATGGTCACTAAGCAGAAATAGAGACAAGTTTAGTGAGTATGTTAATATTTAATTATATTTGATGTATCTTGATCTAGTGATTTTATAAGTTATTGATGTCTATATGTGTTTCAAGAAAGCAGTTTTTTTGTATTGATTTTTATATATTTTCACAGGAAATAAATTACTAATATTTAAATCAAAATGATTTACTCCTTTTGAAATCCTACAGTAACATTTGAACCAGGAATGTGATGACTTGGGCATGGCACTAAGGCAATACAGCCAGACAATTAGTCTAGGTCTTTTTATTAGCACCAACTCTGCCCCAATGTCCTGTTCCCCTTTAGTCTGAAGAAAAACAATTCTGCGGCAGCTTTTTGCTGTTTTAATTCCATCCGAACCCTGCAGGCAGAATGTCTGTAATTAATTACTTCAACAAATTGCAGCCAAATCAGATAACACACACCCCCCCCAGAACATAGCAAGAAATCAAACAGTCTGGAATGAAGCCAGGAATGTCAGACACAATGAACTCAAGAATCTCAACGTTTGTTCCCGACAAACACTCTACCCAACTTCTTTCCTTTTAATCTTCCTGCTCAGGTGTTCCCTGTGAAGGGACTCGTGGCCCTCTCCTCCCTCGCAAGCCATGCAACACACATTACTCTCTTCTACGTGCTTCCCCGCATGCCCTAGGATAAGGAGCGGGTGGGCCTGGGTCTTCATCTGAGCCCTCTCTCTCTTGCTCTACCTTACTCCTGCCTTGCCCAGCCTGACTGTGCCCTTCCCCTGGCTTCTCCACAGCCAAAGGAGGCACTCTCCCACTCTCTGACAGCTGTTCCTCCTCTGCCTCGGATTCTGAGCCTAACATGGGCATGACAAGGAAGAACTTGTATTAAAAGTTGAGATGCATACAAAGACCTATGAAGGTATGGATTCCTCAAGAAATTTCGCTTAAAATCAGTGCCTGTGTGGAAATTTGCTGGTAGTGTTTTGAATAACACCTGTCTTCCAGTTTTTTATGTGGTGGTATTATTGTTTTGCCTACATAATGGAAATGACAAATAGATCCTACATTACTGTTGTGGAGGGCAACAATCTTACACTGTTGATGATTAAAGTCTGACTGCTTCATGTGGCTTCTGCTCAGTGAAAAATATTTTTTCCTTTGATGGTGGATATATTGAAGTCCTCTGTTAGTATGTTACTGTTTACTGGGAAGCTGCATTATAGTGACAGCACAGCACTAGAACTAATATAAAACACAAATCAGACAATGTTATAAAAATAGTTCATAAACATTATTTATTTCTTAAATTTGTTTGCCGCCCATCTTGCTTAGAAGTGATTCTGGGTGGCCTAAAACGTTAAAAACAATAAAACCAAGAACAATAAGTATTTCTGAAAAGAATAAAAATAGAATTACAATCTAAGTGAAGTTGCAGTTAACAGATGGGAGAAGGGAGCAGGATGCATGCAGTGGTGTGTGGAATTTTTTCTTAATTATGAATAAATATAATTCTCCTTTTCAAGAAATTTGCAAACAAGAGTTTCTTTCCTTTGTTTGAATGATAGTCTTGAACAAACAAAACATCTAGGACACTTTATTTTCCTAGCATTACCTGCAGTTTTACATCACCAAAACCTACCCTAAATTCTTTCTAGATGTCCAAACTTTTTGTTTTTAAATCTTCCCCTAAGTCATTTTGTCTCCAGATACTGATGTCCTTCTGGCACTTTTCTTTTTCTCTTGTCATACACTTCCTTACTATCATATTTTAGCTGGAAGAAATGCTAATGTGTCACTAGCATTTCCACATTACAAGACCAAAAAAGGAAAACATATTTGAATATAACGGATTTAAAATCACCAAAGCAGCACCCCAAATAGCATATTTTTCTCCCTTCCAAATCAGCAAAGCATTTGGTACCACAACTGAAAGGCTGTAGAACTTCTGTTATCTCATTTGTAATGAGATAATAAGATCAAAAGAAGTTGATCCTACCTGATACACTCCTTCTCTTCATTGGTCCTACCTGATACGCTCCTTCTCTTCGTTCGTTCTCTCGGTCATAAATCACTGGAGGAAGGGAAATCCCACATTTTAATGGTGAAACCTCTCCAACCGGAAGGAGAAAGTAGTGTTTAGAGTCATCAATCATTTGTAATGATGACTCTAAACAGCACCTTCTTTTGATGATTTCAGGAAGCAAGGTTACTCATAAAACCATTTTTAATTATAGAACACATCACTTCTATCAATTCATTTTTAGTTTTCTGCTCTCTTTCCTTCATAAAATTAATATCCATCTGTCAGCCATTGACCTCTTTCTGTTTATTTATTTATTTTAAAAGTTTTCAACCTGAATCTTCATTCCCATAGCAACTGTAACTAAGGCAGGTAAAACTGGCAGACAGAATTGGCTTTAGGTCCATTTGATTACATTTTAACTCCATATAGAAGAGCAGAAACACTATATAGATGCATCCCTCATTGTAAATATAAATAAAGGGTTACAGAATTCAGTCATCTTTCTATGTCTTTTCCTTAGAGCCTGCCAAATTTTTACAAGTAAGTTAAATTTAAAGTTTTTTGGAGACTGTATAAATATTGGGATGGAATGGATGGAGAAGAAATCATTATGAAAGTGATTAAAATATTTTTATTAATCTCACTTTCTGAATTACCCTGATAACATTCTTTAAATTCTAATGTTATCTGTTAATATTATAAATTGATGTCATGGGCTATGTCAAAGGTAAAGAGTGGCTGTATTCCAAAATTTGAATTCCTTTTTATCTTTTTGGAGTTTAGGGAAAATTAAGGCACATAATTGACAGTTTCCCAAAAATGAAGTCTATCTTTGCCCATTTTTTTTGCCCCAAAACCTGATCCCCAAATTGACAGAAATTGTGCATCCCTTACCTACATGGTGTCTAGAAGTATTTGTTTGGGGTGATAATCTGCCAGCATTCTTCAGACAATAGTAGTTAGAACCTTGTGACAGAACAAGTGATTAGGAGGGTAAAAACATGGTTTGCAAGAAAGGTGGCAAATTTATAGAGTTGAATAATTGTATTTAAGGACTGTTGTTTGACTAAGTGTGCGAGCCTTTTTTCTGTCTAAATGAATGTGTGTTTGCTTGCATGTTAAACACATGGCCTGAGAGTCAAGATCATAGCTGCAGCTATTTGCAATTGATTTGCAGTGCATAGAATCCTATTGTTCAACTACCAGCTCAGTCCTAGCTAGAAGTCTTTGGGAAGAATGTAGTGTTATTTGCATGATTGATGGGTAGGCTTTGGAGAAGCAGAGACTGGCAAGCTCTGATGTCAAGTATCCACGAGCTTGATATCTACATCTTAGCTTCTAAGTCCAGAGCAGTCAGATAATCAGCTGCCAATTGCAAAAGCCTAGTAACAGGCTGAGTTATTCAGCCTAGAGTTTGAGGGAAACATTCTTTGTTATTTAGAAAGTTCAAGCAATTAGACACAAATATCCGAAGGGCAACCTTCAGTGAATCACTTTAAAAGAAAGAGGTGTTTCTCAGGGAAATACCATATTTTCCAGATTATAAGCTGCTACTTTTTCCCGCTTTGAACCCTGCGGCTTATACAACAGTGTGGCTTATCTAGCTTTTCTTCGCTAACTGCCATCAGAAACATAATACACAAAAATGCAAAAAAATATTTTGCATTCGTGCATGTTGTGCTGCTTGCGTTGAGCGCACCAAAAACTAATGATAGCGTCTTCTTCTTTGCATTGATCTCTTGCGTCTGAGATCAATGCAAAGAAGAAGATGCTACTGGTAGTTTTTGGCGCACTCGACACAAGCAGCATGACATGCATGAATGCAAAATATTTTTCACACCCTCATCATGGAAAGTGCACAAAGAAAAGCATATGATGCAGCTTTTAAGTTGAAAACAATCAATCTGTCTATCCGGGAAGGAAATAGAGCTGCTGCACGTAAGCTTGGCATTAATGAATCAATGGTGAGACATTGGAGACAGCAACATGAAGAACTGATTCAATGCCAAAGGACAACAAAGGCTTTCGGAGGTCATAAAATCAGATGGCCTAAACTTGAAAATGTTCTTGAGGACTGGGTGAACACACAGAGAGCAGACGGCCGAGGTGTATCCACCGTGCAGATCCAACTGAAAGCTAAAACGATCACCAGCGAAATGGGTATTGAAGATTTTAAAGGTGGACTGTCATGGTGTTTTAGATTTATGAGGGGAAAAGGTCTGTCCATCCGGGCGTGGACAATTGTCTGTCAGCAACTCCCAATTAGGAGGAAAAAGTTGCAAACTTCCACAAATTTATTGAAACAAAACTAGCTGAGAATTCCATCAGACCAGACGACATCATAAATAAGGATGAAGCACCTTTAATGTTTGACCTGCCTCTAACTAGAACTATTAACAGGACAGGAGCGTCATCCATTATGGTGAAAACAACTGGCCATGAGAGAATGCATTTCACGTGTGTTTTGAGCTGCACTGCATCCAGACAGAAGCTTCCACCGATGGTGATTTTTAAGCAGATGACTATGCCAAAAGAAAAACTCCCGAAAGGCATAGTTGTTAAAATTAACAAAAAAAGGTGGATTGAAAAAAAGCCTAATGACTGAATAGCTAATGGAGTGCTACAGTAGGCGCCCGGGAGGATTTTTTCACCAGAAAAAATCATTGCTTGTTTTGGACAGTATGAGGGCCCATATAACAGATTCTGTGAAAGCAGCCATCAAGAGAACAAACTCAATTCCAGCAGCACTCCGAGGTTAGCGGGAGGCTTGGATGACCAGCGGCAAGAAATCATTCACAAAAACTGGCCGCATGCGAAGAGCATTCTTTTCTGAGGTCTGCCAGTGGATCCTAACAGCGTGGAGCAGTATGAAAGAATCCATGATCACCAAGGGATTTCAAAACTGGACTGCTGCGTGGAGAGAACAGCGCAACTTCATCAGTAACTGTGCCTCGAGATGAAAGTGACACTGAGAGCAACACCGACAGAGAGATTGAAAAGGTGTGTGACAGACAAGTTCTGAGGCTCTTCAGCTCCGACACTGAAGAAGATGACTTCAGTGGTTTCAGTGCACAGGAGGAGAATGATTAATGACTTAATGACAAAACTTTTCTGTTTTGTTTGATCAGCCATTTTACTGCTGTGTTACAGGCACTGTTGGGAAACAATTAAGGTATGTAAATAAACATGTACAAAATATTTCTGTGTAAATATCTCATTTCACAATGTATATATCTGCGGCTTATTGTCTGGTGCAGCTAATATATGTAAAAATAACTTTTTCTTTTAAAATTTATTGGGTGCAGCTTATATTCCAGTGCGCCCTATAGTCTGGAAAATATGGTAGAAACACATGCGTCACTGCTATAAAAGAAGAGTTTGGGAGTCAGACTTTTGTTGGCAAACAGCTTTCCTAAATTAGACCTGATCTCCTGAATCTTGCTGTTTCTTATTCCTTGTCTGACCTTTGGATTGGTATATGACTACAATTCTGTTCCTGGATTTTGGATTTGTCATCATACAACCTTGGCTTCTGAACTTGTTTGTTTTTCATGGTCTGTCATATTCCTGTAGTCTGGCGATATTTTTAGATGCCATAAATAACTCTGATCTAAGTCTGACCTTCTGCACTTGTAATTACTGGCACAGGAGGCAGAGGCATGACCGAGAGAAAAAGACACAAACATGATCAAGGAGGAGAAAAGGGGAGAACACATTGGCCTCCTACCTGTAGAAATGAAGCATAAGGTGAGTTTAGTGACCATAAAAAAAATCTAGTGATCTCTGCTTTGTCAAAGTATATTGCAGACACTATTTTTCAGTTTGGACATTTTCTGAAGAACAGAACTGTTGAACTAGTTTTCAACAATAATTCATTTGAAAGTAGGAAAAAATCAGCAGGGGTGTTTTTCAGTTTATTCCATAGGT
>JAEANM010010642.1:0-15691 GCA_017656035.1 Myanophis thanlyinensis
CAGGCATAGATACATTGAACCTTTATAAATAAAACAAGGGGCTATATTGTTCAGTTTGTATATAATAAACTGTGCCAGCATTTTAATTACAGTGTCTAGAAATACATTGTGAAGGTAAAGAGTAATAGGAAACCTGAAGAATTTGTGCCTGGTAGCAATGAGTCAGCTTTGTATTCAAGGGAGATTCTTTTAGGAAAAGTTTCTAAATTATAGCTGGAAAAATATTTTGATTACTAGGCCCCTATGTTCTGTTTATCTTCCACTTTAAGCAATCTAGGGATTTGCTTAAAAACATTATCCCAGTACCTAGAATTTCAAATATATTTCCAGCCTTGCTTAAAACACTTTTCATTTTAAAAACCCATTCGTTTCCAGATAAAACTTATCTCAAAATGCAGTATTAAAATATACTTGCATCGATTATCAATTTTTAAACATTTTAAAACACAAATTTTGAAATACAGATTGTTCATCAACATTCAATAACAATGGTAACTGAAAGAGAAATGGAAACTAGCATTTTCTTTTGACTGTTGTATATTCTATGTCAGGGGTGTCAAACTCAAAGCCTGCGGTCTGGCCTGTGGAGTGCTTAAATATGGCCTGTGGGGCTGGCCTGGAAATATCAAAGGACCAGCCCACAATGCTTCTGCCAGCCAAAATGAGCTGCAAGGGGGCGCATGCAGTCTCCCCACAACCCATTTTCGGCCTCCCTGGCTTCCAGAAGCAAACCGGGCCATGCAGAGACCCCTGCATGGGCTGTTTTTGGTCTCCATGGCCTCCAGCAGCATTCTGCCATCCAAAAACAGGACATGCGAGGCCCCACGAGGCCTCCACGCAGATTGTTTTCAGACGGCAGAGTGCTGCAGGAAGACTGGATTACAATTACCGTATGTAGCCTCAAGTAACTGCCTGATCTGGATAGAAAATAAGCAACATCCTATGTTAATACTATAGTTTAATGCCAGATTTTACATACTGTAAATTAATCTATAATCAACAATCTGTAATTTACAGAAATTTCTATTTACTATCCTGGAAATTTACCTCTGCTGTTAGATCTTGTATCATCATGTTATTTATACCATTGTGTTTTTATTATTAGTTGCATAATAAAAATACAATAGTATAAAATAGCTTTTCTGCCTGGAAAAGCTATTTACTATTAAACAATGGGGTATAAATTTAGAAATAAAAAGTTTATATGAAGAATAAGTAATAAATGTTTGCCTGTAATATCGGGTAGAACAGATAGGAAAATGGTTATAGTAAAGATCTGTGGAAAGAAAGAAGGGGGAAAAACGCATCTTGAGCTGGTGTCAAATGCCCACCATGGCCGCCACCCCCCTCCTCTACAGCCCTTCGAGGTCAAACACAATCCTGATGCAGCCCTGAATGAAATTGAGTTTGACATTCCTATGTGATCAGGGTATTCTTGAGATTGTCACAATGAATGTATATGAACAAATTTAGTGTTCTTTAGAAACAGTAAGTTCCTTTAAAAAGTATGTCTGGCCCAAACCATATTTCACTACTTCAAAAATATGGAAACAATTATATACCTGCATCTCATTTTCTTTAATCCTATGAAGTCAATTCCTATATTATCTTTTAATTTACAACATAATTTCATAACAATTAGCTCCCTAAAACATGTGTTCTCCACCAAATGATAATTTAGAGGAATCTGGAAATATTAATCAAATTTCAAGTTTATTACCAATACATGTAAGAAAATATTAAACCTGCTCACAATACATATAGTTAACTACGTATTCTTCTAGAGAAATAGATTAAAAGTGTGCATATTGTTTCAGGTAACAGTCTATTGTTGTGAGCATTCAATAATTTGAATAAAGATACACTTTTAACTATCACATTATTTTGATAATTAATTTCATATCTATGATTTTCTTCTCATCTCACTTACTATAATTACCCCAGTAACATTATTGATGTTCCTACTATTACTGAAATCTTCTTTAGTCTATACAGATCCTGATTTTATCTTATCATGAAAATAAGTTAGAATGATGCAAAAAATTAACATGTCAAAATGCATCATGAATCGATCTATATGTATATTACACTATAATATTTTAATCTGGTATCCCTATTACAAATAATGTCAGAAGCACATCTACAGAGGCCAACTTACAGGTCAACACATACGGTAACTCTTCAATAATTATAGACTGAGGTTAGTGGAACAGCAATAATCTAAAGAGCTGAAAAAGGAAAATCTTATATTTTTCACAACCCAACAGCTGTCCAGATGACTTCTTCCCTACCACTGAAAAAGCAAATATGCTGTTTGTGTGTGTATGTGCATATGTATCAATCAAATAGCCTTTAATTCTTGTGGTAACTACACTTAAATTATTATTTCCGTAACTAATTATACAAATCCCTCAAATTCCTACTTCAGCAGAAGCTGTTTCAAAAGAGTAGTAAGACATCAAATATTACAGAAAAAAACATTAATTGTTTAAAAATAAATAACCAATTACACACATCATAACTTTTTATATTTGATGAACAAGTAACAGAACAACAAGTAGGTAGAATCAGTCTATTCATATAATGGAAAGATTACACTTGGCATTTACTTATGCAGATATTAAAACTTGTTTAGCCACTTTGAATATTTTATTACAAAACTATGCTAAACTAAGTATTATGAAATAAATAATCACTCAAAATTGCTCTTGATAATTGATCATATCAATACTGCAATACTGCATTTTAAAAGCACAAAATAATTTCACTTTTCTTTAATCAAGGATAAAATAAAAATATATATTTTACTATTACTTGAAAGTCTGGGAAATTGGTATGCTAAAAAATAAATACAAATAAAAGCATGTTTTAAAAACACTCCACAATGAAGGAATATCTAATATTCCTTTTCTAGTTTTTTTTAATATGTACCAATTACCTTCATTTAAACAAATTATAGATAGGAATATCGGTCATAAATATTTGTATTAGTCTTTAGAATTGCATATGTGGAAATATATGTTTACAGGTATGTTTACTCCTTTTAAATATTTTTCTTTGTTTTTGAAAGATTATTTTCTGACTGTTCTAAAAATATGATTCTGCTAATGCCACTCATGTCTGTTCATAAACAGCAGCATTAGTCTGATAAATAAATCTAGACAGTTTTCCCCCAGCCACAATTTGGTAAATTGTGTTTTCTACAGCAAATCCTCACTGTATGCAGCATTTGGTTTTAGTAAACTTTTAAAAAAGAAAATCACTGCAATAGTTTCAACAATATATTTTTCTGTCAACTTTGTTCTACAATATACTATATAGAAATATCTGCATTTATTATGTAACCATTCCTAAACACATTCTCCTTGCTCTGTGACTTTTTTGACAACTATAAGTCAATTGCGAAAAATTCTTTTTGGGATTAACAAGTGGTGGAGGCTCAACTGTATACATATACATTTTTGTAAAATACTTTTACCTACAGTAATTTTAGTGTGGTTTTTGTCTGGACAGGAGGAATGTGATTGATGCTGGAGCACAACCCATTGAAAGACATGCTGTCCGATTTGGTGGGATTCTGTTATTTCTGCAGTTTTTAGCAAAATCACAACCTATCTACATATTTTTGTAGTCACTTGATACACCAAGAGAAGCAATAATGTATTTATGCTAGCTTGTCTGCATATGTCCAAATCTTGATTCACACCATTATAGTAGCAAGCTGAGCAAACAAAATAACACAAGAATGCTGATAGCTTGATGAGCTGCACTTCTATTTAAAAAAAGGTGGGAAAAACCCATTGCTCTCCCAGTGTAGTTGAACTACAACTGTCATTTACTCTGGCCCATATCAATAGT
Organism: Myanophis thanlyinensis; assembly: GCA_017656035.1. Classification (NCBI taxonomy): domain Eukaryota; kingdom Metazoa; phylum Chordata; class Lepidosauria; order Squamata; family Homalopsidae; genus Myanophis; species Myanophis thanlyinensis. The sequence continues at coordinate 3,859 of JAEANM010010642.1, forward strand.
TGTACTTGTGGTGGTTTGGTTGCATTGCTTATAAGTTGGGGTTAGGGTCAATGTATCTTTGCCTATAGGTCTTTAAACATTCATCTATGAGAGTATTATATACTGTCATAGACATAGATATAAAATGTGTAAGTGTACGTAGGCTCTTAAACAGTACACAAACATTTCAACAGTCATCTTGTGTACTTAGATCTGTATTGTATACTAAAAAATTTTTTTGTAAAAATGAAAAAAATTCATTTGACATGAACTTGAAATTACAAATGCTGATTCAATAATAAAGGACTTCTATTTCATTTTAAAGAGTACCTTTTTCAATTTAATTTCATTATGAAATATTGTTTGTGTTGCTCTTAATCAGTACTGTTTTCAATCTGTAGTCCACGGAACACTGTGAGGTTGTCATGTCATTACAGGGGATCTGTGAAGGCTTGAAGAAATGTTATCATTTAAATCTTGAGTTAAGTCTTGGGGGTCCATGGCCATGGGCTGTGGCCACCAAAGGTATTTAAAGGGGGTCCCTGGTGAAGAAAAGGTTGAGAATCACCTGTCTAAATCATAAAAAATTCTGACACTTGAACTAATTCTCACATGATGACTTCTTTCTCATTCAAACTGTGTATTCAAATACTCAACTAGGTTAGATAAGTAGAATTCTTGCACAGAATTAGAAAACCATATACAGAAGGTATTTATCATGTACCTAGAAATCCTATACTTTTAAAGCTAATTCCAAGGTTTGAATATTAGCTCCCTTCCTCCTGCCTTTTGATTCAACAGCCATATAGCTTATTCATTTCACTGCCCTGATGATTCCCGACATAGATTTTTAAAACTGTTTTCTAATGTTGAAACCAGAGATTACTGTCTTGCCATCTTCAATGCTTATACCATTTCCTCTCTATTTTCATTTTCCCCATGGACCTAGAGATGGTAGATGTGAAGTTGTTGTGTCCTCTTCATTTCTGCTATTTCAATAGCTATAGCTAGCAATGTTTCCCTGCTTTAATACTTTCAATACATCCTTCCTCCTGGTTGGAGATATTAAGAAGTAATATATTTCTAGTTGTTCTTCATTGAGTTAAATTAATTATCTCCTTAAAATCTCTTAAGCCCTTTTTTCAGATGTTTTTCCAGGAGTGCTTGCAACTGTAATGTCAAGCAAGCCATTTCCATCTCAGAAACAGAACTGCTAACAGATACCAGAGCCAGAATGAGTGGTCAGGTTTGATTAATGTAATACTGCAAACGGAATTATCAAAGGAGGAGAAAGGGAAAAAAACACTTTTCTTATATTGATATTTCTTCCAACAAATATTTCACAATATTCTTCTGTGAAGTGCAAAGTACTTTCTATCTGGAAGTCTTCCTTCTACTAGTCTATAAGATGGAGAGAAGTGTGTTCAGTGTATGTAAACTGTAAACAAAGGGCTACTGAATGGAAAAGTAAAAATAGCAGAAATATTTCAGTAAAATATAGTATCCAGCTTTAGATTATCAGATGGTTATCATATATAAGAAAAAAATGGATAGAAAGCCTGATTTGATTTCTAGCTGATTGGGAGACCTTCTGGGCAATGACAGTTTGGGGGACAACCCAACTGATTCTTCAAGAAGCTCTGAACAGTTTACATTTCCTAGAGAAAAAAGAGGGCCTTTGGGAGGAAGAAGGGATGGGATATATAGCAAGTGTAACAAATAACAACATATGGGCTTAAATTACCATGAACAAAATGATTAATAGTTAATTCAAGCATAGGTAAAATGCCAAATAATTGCTAGGAGTTCACACACTGTTCTGAAGTGGCATGTATCTTGTTTCTTCAACTATGGATGATGGCAAGCAAAGCTATATATACAAAAATGAAATACAGCCTTTCAAAAATAAAGAATATCATGTGAATCAATTACTATTGAATAAGCAGACTGTATTGAGAGCAAAGTGGAAGCAGATACACAGAATGAAATGGACTATTTTAAGGAGAAAAATGCAAAAGGAAACATTTCATGATGATACATCACTGAGTTCCTCTGCACCCTTGTAGATTGGAACAAAATTATCAAAAATGTTTAGAGTCATATATTCTCAAAACACACCCCTTCACCTTAAATGTAGCACAGAGTTGATACTTCGGAAGTTCCGGTCTTAATGGAACACTTATGTATGATCAGATTTTCCACAATATAACCATAGAACTCAAAGTATCAGCAGTATTATTGGACTCATAAGTTTTTGATGATGTCCAGCTACACTGGTTCCAGGGTGGATTTAATGTAAATCCAGTCGATTTAAATCATGCTTTAAATCACTAGTAAAAAGGCTTGATTTAAATCAACTTGATTTAAATCATAATTTTTAAAGAGCAACTGTCATCTCTGATCCACTGTTGACTCATCGACAATATTACAAAATATACAGCCTCAATGCTACATACCGTAACTAAGTTCCATCTCATGCTGAATAAACAAAATTATTAATGTATCTTAAATAGAAAACTATCTTTAGATTTTTACTTCAAAAGCATTTTATTAAAATAAATTTGAGAAAAATAAAAAAATCCGATTTAAATTAAAAAAATCTGGTTTTTTTTATTTTTAAAATCATCAATTTTTATTCACCCTGACTAGTTTCCAAGTTCTACAATCCCTGAAGCCTGGGTTGTTCTGTATTAGAAGACAGGGTCCTGATTTTGCATTTCCTTTGGTCATCTGTCTTATAGATTATATACAAGAATGGCCAGTAGAAAATTACCAGGTCTTAGAGAAGTACAGCTCTCACTAAATACAAAAAGTAGTAAAGTTGCCCAGATTCCCATTAATCCTATCATGCAGCAAAGCAGCTGTTCAGTGTTGGAAGGGCAGCAGTTACAAACCTTTAACCATCTGTTTGGGCAATTTCTATCACATGTTAGGCTACATTATTCATTATGTGTGTAGTATTGACACCCTGATCCAGTTAGTGGGAGTACAAGAAAATATGTAGCAATTGCTTAATATTAGTGTTGGCATACAGATGTTCCAAACCAGTAAGAGGGCAGAGATGGTTTCCTACCTGGTAAATTAATTATTCCACATTACCAAAGGATATAAATAGGAAGCCATGTAAACTAGAAATTCTCCATCTACCATCACCTAGAAGTCCTATCTTACTAAACATGTAAAGTCCCAGGGTTTGAACCCTAGATCTCATCTTCCCAGTTCTTTCAGTCAATGGCTTGACAGCTATTGATTTCACAGCTTTAAAGGTCTTTGTCATCTGTCTCTAGTTTATAAAGTAGCTTTCTTGGGAATGAATCAGATTCCTATCTTGCCAACTTCACTCTTCTATGAATGATTTTAAAAAAAAAATGCTGCTAAGCAAAACACAATGCTGGAGATCACCAGAAATATTTTAATATCAGACATAGGAATTAACTTGAAATGCTGGTTTGGGTCAGATTTCCAGTATCAAAATATGTGTGCAGTAGTAGCAACAAGCTGAGCGCCTTTTCCCTTTCTCCTAATCAGGTAAGTCTGCTGAGGAACAATAGAATGGGCACAATTTCACATTTCGGTGCTCATGAAGCCCAGATCCTTCTGCAAGAATAGTATATCTTACCCGTGTCACATTCCTAACGCCCTGGAAACAAAGGTATTAAATCCTTCCCTTACCGCAACTCTTTCTCCCGTTTCCTGAAACGAATAGTACACCCAACCTTCCCGTTATCTCAGTGCCGAAACCCGGCCTCTAGTCTCTCTCACCCTTGTCTGAGGCCCGCCCTTAATGGAGAGAGGAAAAGTAAAAACCAAGACCCAAGCCCTGCCAATCATCACTCGGGGCCTTTCTTTTTTTCCCGTCAACCTGCCTCCGGAAGGATTCCCTAGCTTGACTAGGGAAGCAGCAGTTCTTACCGTCACGGGAGGTGCCCATGAGTTGGTCCAGCATCGCGCGCATCTGAGCCTGTGCGGACATCCTGAAAATGCGCGGGGGCCCAAGTGGGCCGGCCAAATCCGTATAAACCCCGCCCACAGCGGCCTAGAAGATAATCGAACCTGACGCTGCGGTCGTTTCTCTCAGAGGCGCCCTAAGGCGGAAGCAGGATTCTTCTTTTTTTTTTCTTCGCTGAGCTCAGGGTAGTTACAATGGCGCTTGCACCTTCCGTTCTTCTCGAAAAGGAACAGATAACTGCCTCGCGCCCGGCGTTACCTCACGACCGCGATTACCCCGCGCGCCCGACCTCTCCACGCTTGCCTCCAGTGGCGTACGCGCGCTGCCTGGAAGTAACGGACATCCGTGCGCGTGCGCTTGTCTCCCGCCTATACTTACTATTAGTTTCCTTCTGATTGGCTAATCTGGAAACTTAATCGGGCAGGAACGTCGGCCTTTCTGCCTTTGCTGATTGGGTTGACGAGTTCGTTTTTCCTTCAGATTCGCTTAGGAGCTGATTGGTGACTCAGTGTGGTCTCTTTTTGTGACGTAGTGCTTTTCATTTGGATCGCAACACGACACGAGTGTCTTTCATTTGTTTATGTCGAAAGTAAAAAAATATTCTGGTAATACTCCCCAGATAAATTTAATTGTGGGTCTATTTACTAAATCTATCAAAAGAAAATATAAGAAGGAACTGGGAGGAATTGTACCATGGTATTCCAAAATGTTGTGTTCTCCATAGAAAACTATAGGTTTATTGTATGATTATCGAATAAGCTTTTATAGGTCACAGTCCACATCAGAAGCATATACAGGTAATTCTTGACTTACAATACTTCATTTAATGACTATTCAAAGTTACAACAGCACATGATTTGCAACATCCACTTCATCAAGTGATCAAAGTTCCAGTGTATGGCACTATTGGTGATTGCAGTGTCTCAGAGTTATGTGATCCCCTTTTGGGACCTGACAAGCAAAGTCAATAGAGAAACCATATTCACTTAGCAACTGTGGCAAGAAAGGTAAAATGAAGCAAAACTCATTTAACCACTGTTTCACTTAGCAGCATAAATTTTGGGCTTAATTGTAGTTGTAGTCCTGAGAAGGAAGGAAATACATACATACATAACACACATACACATATACATACATACACAAAGGTACTGGGAAGAGAAGAATGATAAAACAATGAGAAGCAGAATTACCTATAATTAATTACTACAGCTAGATCCCAATTAGTGAATAAATCCTACAAAATGGGATTATTCACATTATTCAAAGTTATAATTCTGTGGAAAGTATGATAACTGATTCCAGCTTGATTGAAGAGGCAAAATATTGAAACATACATTTTATAATTTTTTGCTTTATGAGCTCTGCAGCTCAAAATATATTTTCCCTTTCTGCAACAGTGTATTTCATTTCCACAGTACTATTTTCCAAGTACTAAGTCACCCTTTTCTGTTTTGCATACACAAAAATTAGCAGTGTCTCAAACATTAAATGCCACTGTATCTGCTAACTTCAGTTTCTCATGTGCTAGTTTCACATTGACTATGAAACTGGATTACATTAAATATGACCTGATATTATTTACAATTTGCATTACATTGAATACTGAATTATTTAAACTCACACCATAATCACAAGTTATCTACATAAATAAAGAAGTAAATAATGTATTAGACTTAAAAAAAACTTGCCGATGATTTGATGTTTTTCATAGAAGAATCATTGGAGACGGGACAAAAATTAGTGAGGGAGATAGAAAATATGGAGAGATAGCTTTACAATTAATAAGGAGAAAACTAAGATGTTAATTAAAAACCTAACAAATGAACAGAAGAGGGAACTAGAGGGGAAAATGGAACTGCAGGTAGTTAAAAAAGTGAAATATCTGGGCATTTGGTTGGCAGCAAGGTGCTCGTCAATTAAACAAGATAATTATATAAATTTATTTCAACAAATTAAAAAGGATTTAGAAATATGGGAGAAATTACAATTGTCTCTGTTATGAAAAATAGCAGCGATTAAATTAATATTCTCCCAAAATTACTCTATTTCAGATGATTCCCGTGAAGCTAGATAGAAATTTTTTCACAGATCTAAATAAAATAACTACAAAATTTGTCTGGGCCGGAAAAAAAGCAAGAATAAAATTAAGTACCTTACAGGACAACAAAAGTAGAGGGGGATTTGGACTTCCAGCTTGGGAAATGTACTTTGAAGCAGCAAGCCTAACATGGATCAGAGAATGGGTTAATTTGAGAAATAAAAAAGAATTTTAACTTTGAAAGGCCACAATCTTCAAATGGGCTGGCATGCCTTCTTATGGTGTTCTAGGAGGAAGGCCTACAAATATTTTTATAGGCATAAGATAAGGGATTCACTGATTTGGACCTGGGAGAAAATCAAAAATAAGTATTATATATGGCTATCAACAATGGGGGCAATGACATATCCCAATATATTAGATATGGGAAAATGACTAGATACCAAGAAATATTAGATCCTCAAAAAGCACTAAAATCCAACCAGGAATTAAGAGACCAGGGATTACTTATAGATTGGTGGCCATATTTACAAATTAAGTCAAGGTATAAAAAAGATCAAGAGGAATTTGGCATAGAGATGGAGCTTAAACAATTAGACAAACTGTTAGTAGGTACAGAAAAGAATTTGATTGCGAGGATATATAATTATCTACTAAATTATGATTTGGCAGAGGAAATAGTGAAAGGGCCGATGATAGCATGGGCCAGAAATATAGGCCATAATATAGAGCTGGAGGACTGGGAAAAGATATGGAACAAAAATCTTAAAATGACAAAATCAGTTACATATAAAGAAAATCAATATAAAATGTGGTATCGATGGTATCTAGGCCCTACACGGTTGGCTAAAATGTATCCTGATATGAGTCCCAATTGTTGGAAATGTAAGAAAGCACATGGTACCTTTCATGTTTGGTGGTTATGCCTGAAAATTAAAAATTACTGGATCAATATAAGAACTAGATACAAGAAATTACAAACATCCATTTAGAATTAAAAGCGGAAATATTTCTTTTAGGAATTATGACGGGGGAATATATAAAAGAAGTATTTAATAGTGCATATAATGACAACAGCAAGAATAGCACTCACCCAATATTGGAAAAATGAATCGGTGCCGACAGTCCTTAATAATCCAAAAGATATTTGACTGTGCTGAGGTGGACAAACTCAATCTGGAGTTAAATGGAAAGGAAGACTCTGAATATTACAAAATTTGGGAGTGTTGGTACCAATGGATTAGTAATCCAAACTAAGTAATTAAATAACTAAAGAATAGATAATTTAAGAATTAGAAATAAGGAATAACCAGGAGCTTTAAAACATGTATTTACACTTGAACAAGAACTAACATGCAAGTACTGCACTGTACATTTGAAAAAAGGGGGGACTGTAAACTACACAAAATGTTTTTGTTTTCAAGTTTTGTTTGTTTTCATTGTATGTATGTAAATGTATAGAACATTTTTAAATTGTAGTTGTTTAATAAAGACTATTTTTAAAATTAAAAAAAGAAAAGAAAACTTAGAGCTGGATTTTTTCTTTGCAAATTTGTCCAGTTATAGTCAATACTGTATCTTGATATTTGGACAGCTTGAAATAAAAACAAACTGATTTACAACTGATAAAAAAACCAGACCATGTCTCACTGTTATTTGGACAGTGACTGCAAAGTTGAAAGGTGAGGTATTCTAAACAAAATCAAACCTCTATTGAGCTATCTTCAAAGCGAGAAAAATAAAGTAGCTATAAAACTGGATAACAGAAGACATAAGAACAACAGTTGTAGGAATTAGTTATGTTAAAATATAATTGATTTTAGCTAGCAGTCAATAATTGGTGGTTTTGCATGGTGATATGTAAAGATTATCAAGATTATATTACAGGGAGATTGGTGTGAGTAATAGATGCAAATTTGGTTTGCACAGGCAGCCTTTAAACATGAGAAAATAAAGGTATTGTAATTCTATCTCTATATTACTAAAACTGATTCCTATCATCTGTAACAGGATGAAACAGTACACCGCAGGACAAAACTTTTTGAACCAAGGTACCTCAAATGGGCTAACTTCCAAAAGGTGTCCAAAATCCAGGAACCATGACTCCTTTGGAACTAAGATTTTTCTGATTTTACAAAACATTTTATGAAAAAATGATCATAAAAGTTTATGACATAATACAAAGTGTAAAACATTTTCTGTGATGTTTGAATTTGCTAGACTCTTCAACATGTGTTTTTTCTCCCAGGCAGATGTATAAATGTATACCAACTTTTCCAGTAGACAGTACATTGGAAACTCTGTCACTGTTGAAGGAATTAAGGAATTTGGTAAAAAAATATCACTGAAAGGATGATCCAAGGAGTCATGAGTGGTCCAGTCTATATCCTACTAAAACTCTGCTCTTTAACTGAGCAAAACAGTTCATCACAATGCAACAATTTTTGAACCAAAGTACAGTACCTCAACTGGACTAATTTACAGAGTACATCCAAAATCTGGAACCAATAAATCCTATGGAACTGAAATTTGGCAAATTTTATAAAATATTTTATTACATAATATAATTATCATAAAACATTTTCTGTGGTCCTTTGACTATGCTATAATTTAACATGGGCTATTTTCAATGCAGATACATCTTTGAATATTTCCCTGTATTCTTAAGAACTTTCCAGTGAAGATAGTATGGTAGAAGCTCTGCTATTATTAAAGGTATTGTGGAGTCTGGTAAGGAAATAACTTTGAAATGATGATCCACTTAGTGACCATCTGTTTAGCATCCCCTATAAAATGAGCTAGAAAGAATGTATTCAGTAGGTTCTAACTTGCCTATCATTGCAGGAACAATTTTAGTCTTCTTCCACAGATAAATACTGGAAATTTTCCTGTACTGCACAAACATTGTTATTGTTAATGTGATAAAAATGGATTTACAAAAATATTTTGAATTCTAGATTAGGTATTTCATGATGAAATTGACTTTGGTAATTCTCTTAAGGATAACAACAATGTACTTTTCATTATATATTACCATTAATTATCCACAATCCATGGATAATGTAAATTAAGTGGTTCAAACTGAGTTTAGCATGACAAGTGGTATATGCTTTATCTGCCAAGGCATAGTAAATGATGTCAGTAATAAATCAGATGGTGATACAGCTGTAGTGAGAAAATTGTGGCAAGTCAGATGGTGAAGTGAAGATAGCAGCAGGGTTCTATGATCTTTTCTGGGATACTATTTTGTACCAAGATTTTTGTTGGTATTGCATCTGAATATTGCATCTATTAAGATATAGACCTCAGTTAATAACAGCAGTTAGGACTGGAATTGCTGTTGTTAAACAATGTGGTTGTAAAGTGCAATGTCATGTGATCATGTAGTTTAGCAACAGCAATTCCAACACTAATCGCCATTGTTAAGTGAATCATTGCCTTCCCCATTGACTTTGCTTATTGGAAGCCAGCAAATAAGGTTGAAAATGGTGACCTTGGAATACTGCAATATTGTAATTGTGAGCCAGAAACTAAGTGCCCAAATTGCTATCAAATGATTGTGGACTCATTCTGATGGGTGAATTTAGTGGACCAGTTGAAACTTTGAAGAGTTATTGAATGAGTGGTTTAGTGTTACAATCCAGTTCAGAACAAGTGCTAACTGCTATATATTGTAGTGCAGGAGTGTCAAACTTGGTATCATTGAGGGCTGCATCAGGGTTGTTTGACCTCTGGGGCCAGGGTGGGTGTGGCACCTGTGGTGGCAAAGTGCTAAGGCAGGACTTCCCTCAGACCCACCCTCCCTCCCTCCTTCCTTCCTTCCTTCCTTCCTTATTTCTTTCCTTGCTCTCTTCCTCTTTCCTGTCCCTTCTTGGATGCTCAAAGGCAAAAAGGGAAATATTTCTCCTTTTGTTTTGTTTTCCTTTAGTTTGTTTTGCTAGTCTTCCGCCAGCAAAGATGAAGGCCAGAGTGGGGCTGTGTGTGACCCCCCCACCCCATTTTTGCCCACAACAGCTTCCTGCAGCCCTCTGCCAGTGATAACAAAGCTCAGGAAGGCCATGCACGACCCCAAGTCCCATTGTCAGCCATGATGGCTTCCTGCAGCCCTCTGCCAGCAAAAACGGAGCTCTGTTAGCATGTGCCCCCCCCAGCTCCATTTTCAACAGCAGAGGACTAGAGGAGGCAGTCACAGCTAAAAATAGAGCTGGGGGGAAATGGGGAACTCTTGTTTTTGTTGGTAGAGGCACTGCAAGCTGGTTCTTTGTGGTTTTGAGGGTGGCCCCACAGGCCAGATCTAAGCATTCCGAATCCGGCCTGCAGACCTTGAGTTTGACACCCCTGTGGGATATGAAACCTAAAGACAATATATATCAAGCTAGAAAGTCTGTATGTCATACAAGCATTTTTATTTAAACAGACCATTTTGAAAAAAAATACAGCTCAAAAATTCTTATGAAATAGCTAAACCACATTTATGGTTCCCATCCCTTTCCTCCAGGCTGTTGTGGTAGTTTAAATCCTACAAGTCCTGCCACTATGTCTGGCGATCGTTCTCCTTTGCCATGATATTCTTTATGTAGTACTAAGTGTTCCCGGATACTTTGCAGAAGACAGAGATAAGTAGCAGCCTGAAAATGTAAGTCATGCTGGGCTTTGCAGAGTTTTTCACTGGTTACCTGGAGTCAGAGAAAAGACATACATAAGAATCAGTATTGTTTGAGTCTAGTTTTCAATTCAGATAAATACATTTTTAGCTTACAGTAACTTGAGCTGATATGTGTGTGTGTGTGTGTGCAATAAAGCTGCCAGAATTTATTACAGTGGCAGCATTATTGGACACACATATATTGACTCAAGTTAGCATATACAAGGAAATAACTGTTCCACATAGAAAATGAAAACCTAAAGAAAATGTTCGCTTACATTTTATTCATTTTTAATATAATGCTATCCTAAGGAATATCAGAATCCTACCTTGTAAATAGACTTTCCCATGTGCTTTGCATTATAATTCCATGTCTAAAGAGATTCTTGGTCATCCAGGTCATGGTTGTCCCAAAGGTCAGGAGGTAACTGGACTTTCTGGTTTTTCTTTGAAAATGTTTCACTTCTCATCCAAGAAGCTTCTGAAGAAGCTTGCCTCTTGAAAAAGCATCTTTAGGACATTATAATTTCATATGACCAAGACTGAAGGTCTTTTTTAATCCTTGCAAATTGCCCAAACCGAGCCTTTCTCAGCAGCTTTTTCCAGTCTTCTGCAGTGTAACCTTGCACATGTCAGAACTGCACAAATGCAACTTCTCTGCCTGCAGCACCGTCCTTATTCCTTTTGCTATAGCCCTCTGGCTGCCTATCTGTACTGCAGGAGTCTCAAATCTGGCAGCTTTCAGGCTGGGTGGGAATTCTGGGAGTTGAAGTCCACAAGTCTTTACAAATTTGGGGACCCCGTTGTATTGTATTATGTTTGATTAACGATGTAAGGCATTTAATATCTCGAAATTTACATCGAACAAAATGGGGTGGCGAGCCGAAAAGAACGTATAGCAAGTCGCTTCTTCAAATGGCTTGAAACCTCTTCCCAAAACTTGCTATCGTACGCTTTAATAAATTTAACTTTAAAAATATCATGAATCAGTTCAAAATTATCTTTTTAGTTAACATTTGCATAAAAACCCCGGTGCCGAGTTTTAGGGTCACCACACCAGGTCCGAAAAGAGAACTTCTAAAGCCCAGAGAAAAACGCCATATTTATTTATTTTTTATTTATTTATTAATCAAATTTATATACCGCCCCCTCTCCCTAAGGACTCGGGGCAGTTAACAGCCAATAAAAACACAGAATAGAAAATACAAAATACAATTAAAAA
>JAEANM010010643.1:0-15691 GCA_017656035.1 Myanophis thanlyinensis
TTTCACTGCATATCGTACCCATGTATGATTGTGTATGTGACCAATAAAATTTGGAATTGAAATTGAATTGAATTGAAATCTGTCATAAAGCATAGCATCGTAATTCATCAGAACCTTACATATCCCAGGTACACATGACTCAGTTCCCATATTTTCCAGAGCTTTCTAAATGTCAAAAGGTAGAGTGATTGTATTACATCTAGAGAGAGGGCATGAGTATTAATTCATTAATTAATTACTGCCCCCTCTCCCTAGGGATTCGGGGTGGTTTACAGCAAATAAAAATAGACAGACAAAGTTTAAAAACCAGTATAAAACAATTAAATTAGCTGATATTAAAAAAATTACAATTAAAAAATAATCAAAATTAATTATAAAAATTTAACAACCAAAAATTAAAATACCCCGAGGTGTGAGGCCAGGCCGGCTAGCTGGAAAAGATGAGTTTTTAAACGCACGTCGGAAAGCTCGTAGGTCAGTAATGGTCCGAATCTCAGGAGGAAGTTCATTCCATAAGGAGGGTGCAGCCACAGAGAAGGCCTGAACCCTCGGGGCCGTCAGGCGACATTGACATGATGATGGAACCCCAAGGAGGCCTGCCCTGTGGGAGCGCACCGGTCGGTTGGAGGTTGATGGTGGCAACAGGCGGTCCTGTAAGTACCCAGGTCCCAAGCCATGGAGGCTTTGAAGGTGAGTACCAAAACCTTGAATCGCACCCGGAAGGCCATAGGGAGCCAGTGCAGCTTGCGCAGGAAAGGTGTAACATGGGAGCTCCGAGAAGCTCCCATAATTGCCCGTGTGGCCATTAATGACATGCCTTGGACAGACAGATATTCTACTAGAAGAAATCATTGTCTGATATAACCATGTTCCAAGCTAGATAATTCTTTAAACTTAGTTTAACTATAGTTCCTGAATTGTACTTGGGATACATCAATAATCTTCACACAATGCCTATCTAATAATGCCAAGCTGTTCCCAATAGTAACATAGGCCATTGATGTTGCACTAGTTGTATTTTGTAGTTGTAGTTTGCATGTATAATTTGCAAGCATAGTTTCATTTAAAGCATATTATGGTGATCTACCCATTAATAGATGGATGCCTCAAAAGGCAATATTGTCTTCTTATTAAAGGATGAAACATGTCGTATTTTGGCAGAGATATCATGATATTTTATAATTATAATTTGTATTTTATTATACCATAATATTATATGGTATTTATTAGCTAACCTGTGACTTTTGATATTTAATATATAAAATAGATTTTTCCCCTTTTTATAGTCTATTTAGTTGTTTTTAGATCTTTACTAAAAGAATTTTGCAAGTCTGAAAGTATTTCCTTTCTCTCCCATTTTATCTTTCGATGAACCAGAAAAGGGCTTCTCAGAGGCATTTTCTCAACTTACTTTCTTGGCCCAGGCTGATGCTGTTTTTATTTAAACATTGCCGTGGTAGTGGCTCTTCCTCCTTCATTCAAGGCTGTGCCCTCTACAATCACTACCTTCTCTCCTTCAGTAACTACCCAATGCCCAGTTCATGCTTTTAAGCGCCTCTCCTTTTACCTGCTTCGTGATGTCACAGATTTTCTTGACTTTCAAAAACTCTTTCTATCTTCTTGAACTGCATTTCTGGGTCTGATGGCAGCCATTCAAGCCCTCCATTTTTATTCAAGTGGCTTTTGGAATTTGATTGCTAACAATTGCAGACTCACCCATCTCCAGCAGCTTAAGTCATTTCAACTCTGTAAGAGACATTTTTGTCTTTTCCACTTCACCACCCTCCTTGCTGCCTAAAATTTTCTAACTCAATATGACTTTGCCTTATCTGCACTTCATCTCTCCAGTTAGCAGGTGTGCATCATGTCCAGTTCCATCATCAATCAAGTCAGAACGATCTCACTGTTCCCACTGTTTTCACCAGCCCTCCTTCATTACACACTGTCATTTTCCCTCAGATCAACTGTGATCATCCTCTATCACATTCGAACCACCTTCGTTGTCAAAAATGGATCCTTATGACCTGATTTTCTCTTCTTTTAGTCCTGTCTTTTTTTTGTAAAAAAGTACCCCAATTTGGATTCATGGAATATGATTCGTAAGATACTGAGCAAGTTTCAATCAGTGATATAACAGATAAAATACATAAAGATGTATTTTAGGATGGGATTCGTAGTACCAATTATTCTGACTGAGTGAGAAATGTGTCATTTGCAGCAAAAGATGAGAAGTCAGATGGAGAAGAAAAGTAAAAGTATTTGTGGGATTGCCTTTCCCCATTGTGTCCACCTATCTCATGAGGTCTGCAGGAGATGCATGCTAAAAGTCCCATTGATTAGAATGCCCTCTAGCTAAGAAAGAATAATGTATAGAATATACAACAGAGATGTAAAATGTGGTCATAGAAGAATAAGATTTTAAGAGGACAAGTGATAAAGATATTCTATGATAAGATATAATAATTCGAATAAGGATATGGTATTATTGTTTATGTTATATAAAGTCAGGAAATAGAGATCTGTGATATACGATAATAAATGTACTCACTCAATGGCATGTGAAAGGATGGAAGATGTAAATATTTATATATGAAAAATAAAAAATTATATGACAAAAAAAAAAAAGAATGTCCCCTAGCAAGATCCAGGAAGAGAATATTTTTTGTCAGGGTACCTGCCCTATGGAATGTCATCCCCCTTGAGATCAGTCTCTGTAGGTCTTTCTCGAGGCCTGAAGACATGGCTTGGTCCTGTTCACAGGATCGAAATATTAGATAGAGCTTGTGAAGCGATCATATTGATGGTTTATTTATTTGACGGCTGGATGTTGCTCACCCCTGAGTAGCATCAAAGGTTGTCTGTTGTTTAATTGTGGCTATTCATTGTATATTGATTTTGTGTGCTTTGTTATTTGTTTGCCATCCAGAGTCACTTTGATGAGATGGACACCATATAAACTGTGTAAATAATTAAATGCATAGGAAGAAGTCAGTACAAAATTAAATGTACGTCTGCCTCAATACAATGAGCAATCAGATTTGAAAGAAGAAAGTGCACGTGAAAGCCAAAGTGTTCACCTTGTGGGGCTTCCTTTATCCAAAGATCTTGGCATTAAATCAGAGTGGAACTGATTTCTTCCAAATGTATGGATTCTGATCGTGAACTGACATTTTAGCCTCTAAATCTTCACCAAAGGAACAAACTGCTGATTGGCTTAAGAAAGTCAGATTATGAAGTCAAGCTGTTAGGGAGTTATCCTCCCCTTAAGACCGCAACTAGGAGAAGCATTATTGAGTGCTTCATACTTTCTATCCAAAAAAGTAAACTTTGCCTAGTTATATTGATTACTTAACCTTCAATAATACCTTACTATGCCCAACTTTCTTGAACTTTTTTGTGAATTGTCTTTTATATTCTTGAATTTCTTTCTCATGCTTCTGAATGTGCAAATAATACATCCCACCTATATTTCATTTTCCTCCAAAGCCTTGTTTCAATATTCTACCCAATCCTAGCTTTGCAGTATACACTCCTTTGTCAGGGTCCTAATGTGCATTTAATTGAATAGAGGCTCTCCATAAGCATGGATACCATGTACTGTACACGAATTAGTTTTTCAGGTGTCATAATACTATTGTAGTTGGTTCCCTCTAATTACCAATGTATTTAAACAATATTTGATGTTTCAATATCTCTATCATTGTCTCCCACCAGCCAGATTTCCTTTTCTGGGCCTATTCATGGGGCAAGAACCTCATTCGGTTCTTGTTTCATTTTGAAAAATGGATTTCACTCTCAGGCAGATGAAGGGAATCTGGAATCAGTGACTGAACATGATGTGAGAATGTAATCATAGCCTGAAAAGTTGAGAACTAAGCTACAACAACCTGGATCTTTTCTGGATTTTTACTTTGTCCTTTCCATCTCATATTTCCTTGTTCTATCTCTTCTCACTTTCCCCCTTAGGAAGCCAATTTTACTGCTCTATTTCAAAGTATATATAGATTAAATAACTGATGTCAAATAATTGCTCAATTTGAAGAGAAATTGATATCTTTTGTATAGCTTTACAAATGGCTTTTTATTTCTTCTCCTGTTCTTTGGTAGAGGGCAGCTTTTTCATGACTCACAAGTTGTTCCAAGTTTCTGACATAGAAATGATTAATAGGCACAAATGGTGCCAAGAAATTGTACAGATTGCAATACGCATGGATGTGAATCATTTCTGTGAAAGGCTGCAGCAAAATATTCATGATAATGAAACAGTGTGTGTTATGGGGAAAACAGCCTCAGCTCTCATTACTTCCAAGGAAACTAATGGTTGGTTATCATATTATTTTTAGTGGATTTTGGGTAGTTGTCTGATCTGCAATATAAATTTCATTTATTATAATGGTCTAAATAACAACCAAGGATTGTAAAGAATTCCTTCCTGACATACTACTATAATTTTCTTTTAACTTCTTTTTCTTTTGAAATATAATAATCACTATGTGCTGTTTTTTCCTTTGGACCATTTCTTAAACTAAGGTCATCAAATCAATATCAGCATAGCCAAAACATGAATGTAAGTTTTTAGTAGAACACTCTGTTAAAACAAAATAAGGACTGTCAAAATTCACAAGAATGTACTTAAGGCTTTTTTTTTTAAATAACCTTGATAGCAAATAATACAAAGTAATCTTCTCCATCTAGCAACTAACTCTTCTTACCAAATTTAATCAGCATTAGATGTATGTTATGCATGTTGTTTTTTAATCTGATTATTTCTCCCTTAAAATGAGATAGAAAAATGTTGAAAGTAAAAAAAAAGGGAGATATTACATGCATGAAATAAATCCCACAGATTTCTTTTCAAATGCAGTTGTGGTGATGTGCACAAAAATTGAAATGCATTGAAGCCCATTGAAGCATGGAACTAGCTAGCATTGATCTTAAAATATTTCTAAAGATGGAAATTAGCATGCAAAATCTGCACCCATATTTTGGAGATAGTTTTATGAAATTATATTTTGGAGAGTTCCATATAAGAAAGCATATACAGTATGGTGTATTGGATTAAGGCAACAGGCTAAAAACTGGGAGACTGTAAGTTCTAGCACTGTCTTAGACACAAAGGCAGCTGGGTAATTTTCAGTTAGACATTCTCTCTCAGCCATAGTAAGGAGACAAGGGCAAATCACTTCTGAAAATGTCCAAGGCATCTTCGCTCTCTAGCTGAATAATTTGCTTTTTCTTTTATTTTCTGTTAACTCAAAACTGTATACTTACCTAATGATTGAAGTGTATATAATAGTACATATGGGTTTCCATATACAGCATCAGAAGAAAATATGCATTTACTGGTTAGGGAAAGAACATGAAGGCATCCAATTCTGTATATATGTAATTAATAGAAGATAGTTCACAAAAAGTTGAAAGAAGACCTATACAGAGACGAAACTGATTGAATTTATTCTAATTCATACATTCCTAGGAAAAATTAAAACCAACAACTTCATTCCTGTCCTTTATTTTATTAACGTATTTTGGGATTATGTAAACACTAGTTTATTTGACATAGGAAGGACTTCTTGTCATAGGGAAAGCTGGATCCAACTTTGGATGTCCTCTCTCAAGCCTGTTGGAAACTTCCAAGCCTCTTATCTCATTGACAATCAGACATTGTAGCAGACAAAAGGATCAGTTTGTATGATATGTTATAAAAGGATCAAGCAAGGTTTCAGATCCAAAGCTCTCTGAGTTCACAGATAATAGACTCCCACAGAGAAAACACACATCAGTCTGGAACCTGGCAAGACATAATAGAAACAATGGAAGAAAACAAGAAAGGGAAAAGGAGAAAGGAAATGATAGGAAGGGAAGGGAAGGAAAAGGAAAAGAAACAGGAAAAGGAATGAAAGGACTATTCTCCTTCAGGATTCTGGATGAAAGTTTCTGCCTTCCAATCTCCCTAGGGTGGACAGTAGAATTTTTCTGCCCATGGTTAATGCATAACATGTATCTTTGCTATTCTTGATTTCCTAGCCATCATTCTTCAAAATTGTTGCATGCACATACCATTTTAGTAGGCATACAAATTACTGTCATATTCAAGGTGAAGCTATTCAAAATGAATTCAATGTTTCCAGCATTATCTTGACAATGGCTTTATTCTCTTTTGCTGGCTTGCCCTTGTCCTTCCAAAGGACATTTTGCCTGACTTTTATTGCTCTATTTATCGAAACAAAGTATAATCACTTTTGAATATCTTTAAAAGGCTTTTACTTTAAAATTTTATTAGGATACATGTAATACTTAGGACAGAGCTGATGAAATTAATGGGTCTTAAATGGAAACTTGTGTATCCTGTTTTTATAGATGACAAAATCCTTTGATCTCCCAGAGAATATATAATGGCCACATGACAGATGGCAGAGAGGCCTACTTTGAAGAGGAACATTTCAACTTAAGTCTCCATTAAAACTTATCAAACTGTTATCTCTGGGACACTGGAGATCAGTTTTGCAGGGCAGAAAAAAGAGATATACGTTTTCCTTCATATTATCACAACCAATTGGGAATAAAAGTAGATATAGTAGGCTCCTGACTAACATACTCCTTTGTTGGGACATATTAAGAGAGTGGGGTGGTTTGGAATTCAAATCCAAGCTTCCCTCAGTTTGCCCCTTAAATTGTTCCTTTCTGATTTCTAATTGGAACCTTGATGCTAGACAGCCAAGGTCTTGGAGAGTTCCATAGTGGGGAAAGCAGAAAGCATCCAATGGTTATAATCCTCCAAAAGTAGATTATTTATATTCCAAAAGCAAAGATTTATCCAGTAGATTTCTCCCTCTGAAGATGGAGCTTTTGACATTAGTTTAAAATGGGACAGTAAATGCATTATATGACTCTTGAAGCAGATCATCCTAAGGAATACAGAAATGCAATCAGGATGCATAGATTTGCAAACAAAGTATCAAAAGATCTGATTTCTGCACCAGCAGAAACTTTAGTTTGCTCCAGAGTCCTAGCACTGCATATCTGAGTGAGCTTCTGTCACTTGCTTAAGTTTTTGTCTGCCTAACAGTTCAAAAGCATGTTCTATGTGAGTAGATAAAATAGGTATCACTTAGGTGGGAGGATGAGCTGGTATTCAGTGCAGGTTGTCAGATTCCTGCCCTCTGAACTTTCCCGGTTGCGAGGCCCATTTGTGAGGCATCTCTGGGGAGGGAGGGGGCCCTGAATGACACTGCAGGAAGAACCACTTGTATTTCTTTCTGGTGGAAAGCCAACTCTCTATCTCTTGTAGGACACCACAGGAAGCGCGCAAGTATTTTCTGCAAGGCTGGTACTTTGGCAGCCAAACTACTACTCTGCAATTGCACTGTAGTCTCCTGGCTAATGTAATGATGCCAAACAACAACAACACCAACAACAAAACCAGATGAACTAATTCTAATTTATTCCAAGTCTATATTAACATAAACATACAAGTCTGAAAGTATAAATATCCCACTGTCACTTTTAACCGCCTGATTAATTAAGGTGTGTCCTTCCTAAGTAAGTGCTTTTGGTCTCCTGCCTCTCTTGTCTGAGGCAGCTTCTCTTCCTTGCAACCCTCAAGATGATTCTCACCTGCTATTACATCTGGTCATGTTCTTTTTTTGGTCTATCTAGTAAGGCTGAGAAAAATATGGTAGTATAAAAAAATCGTGTGATAATGCCAATTATCCTTATATCCATCTTTGGAATCACTAGATAATTTCTTGTTAATCAGGGGCCTAACAAAAATATGTGTTTTGCAAACCTGTAAAACACAAGAAGAGAGGAAAAACTGAAGTGGGGAAACATATGTATATTTTTCCTTTTTCTTTTTTGCAGAAAGGGAAGGGTGGCAAGACTCCATGCTTAGGCTCAGCTGGCTCAAAGATTGAATTCAGATTTCTGTGACTGTGTTTGTTTACTGTTACTGTTTTTATTACAGGATGTCTTCTGCAGGCTTCTGCTAGTGATATACCAAGACCTGTGAATTGAATGAATCACCTGAGACACATTTGTTCATTGCTGAAATGGTTTTAAGTGGGACAATCATACTACCATGAATGAATCACAAACTGGAACTTGCATTGTCTTTATCTGGCTTCCTGATACTTACAGCTTTCATGCTGTAAGTATCATATAGTGGAAAAAATGTCTACTCCCCCACCTCCTTTGTTCTCTTGTTTGAAAAGCAAGTGGCACACTGAGAACAAATTGCATAACAATGGGCCTCTGTCGGGATTCAGAAAGGCATTAAACATTTATCCCTTCCTCTGGGCTGGTGAATCTAAGGAGGTTATGTACAATAGAAAGAATGTGACAAATTGAACATAGTTAGGGGGGAAAACATAGTATAATCAGCAGAAATATATTTATATTTAATTTCTTTTTTTGTATTTAACTATTTTAACTATTTTAATTGTTTTGATGATTGTTTGCTGTCCAGAGTCAGTGCTTTTAGATGGGTGGCTATACAAATTGAATGAATAGATGAATCAATGAATGAATGAACATATGGATTATGAAAGAAAGAAAGAAAGAAAAAAAGAAAGGGAAAGAAAGAGAAACAAAAAAGACAGCTTTTATTAAATGGAAAACAGGTAGAAAACTCTAGATATCAGGCATCAAGTTTACCTATTTTCAGCCAAATTCTCGCAGAGCTAAGAAAAATTGTTCTATAATTTGAACTGTAAAAATTCAGTATTCCACATATGCATTCAAAAATCATTCTCTCTCATAAACTATAAATGCTGACAGAGTCAATCATGAGCCAGGGTTACTAAAAAAAAAAGTAATAAAAATAGCAGCATGTTTAGGGGAATCTCAGTATTTGCACATATATAACACTTTAAAAGGTGGGAAGATATCACTTTCCCCCTCTTCAACATTCCAATGAGATTTCGGTAGATATAGTGTTAAATATTGATTCAAAAAAGAAAATATATATATATATGGGGGGCGGGGGGGGGCGGCGCATTCTTCCATTAGAATGTGATTTTGTTGTATCCAGGGATGCAAAAGAAAACTGTAATTTGCAGTTTTCAAATCAAAACACTGTGATTAATGAAGCTACAGTCTAGTATGATAGAGACAGGGATATAATTCATGGAATCCATTAGCAACTGCACCAAAATGGTTTTATGGATCAAAAAATTGCATACAAAAATATGAAGACAAAAGAATAGGATTAGTTCAACACAAAGCTTTTTTTCACAATTCCAAATATCAAATAGTAAGAAAAAAAACTTTCCTAAAGGTTTGTGATTGTAAAGAATTCTACCTCCTCCCATTCTCCTCGTCCTTTTTTAAAAAAATGTGTATATATGCAGGATCAGTCTGTGGGACCTGTTGTTTCTAAACAAAAAGATATAATCATGAGAATCACGTTAGTTTTTATGGAGTCTGCACTAGTTACTTTGCCTCTGTGGCCACTCTGAAAGATGCCGCTTCAGTTACAGAACCTTGAATAGCACTAATAAAAGAATTCACTTCTCAATTACCCTTTAAAAATCTTTACCTTGTTCTCTCTTGGTGTACATATCAGAGAGTTTAATCAATAAAAAAATGTAAAAGAGAGAACAGTGCAAATAAAAGCTCTTAATATGCAAAGCCCTTTGCTTTCTTTGATTGTGCTGCTAGAAGTGTATTTTTGTTAAGAGCTTTTCTTGGAAGACTGCTAGGCTTTTCCTGCAGGAAAGCCAAAAGCATCTATACTCATATACAAACGACTAATTCCCTAATGAGCTGTGAGGATAATACCTTGCTAAATATTTTCCCAACAGACCAAAAAGAGATGCTGCTAGCAGAAGAAATGAACATTTTCTGTTTAATGGAAAAGAAAGGGAAAAAGGCAGCACTGGAGAAAAATATGTAGAAATGCATTTGCAAACAGTATAATTAGCTATAGGATTGTTAACTGGGCATGATGGCTATAAAAATCAGGTAATCTGTGTATCCAGTCCAGAATTGGTGAGATGCAAACAGGTCCATTAACATAGATGCTAAGGAAACATAAGGCATAATCCATTGACAAGTTAATGAGTCAAAGCAAATCAATGCTTTTTAAAAATTTAAATTGACTATGTTTTCAATATTCAGTAACTCTTTTGATTAAAATTAGGCACATATACAAATGGCTGCATCTATATTGTTAACAGTACATATTCCTTCTGTAATAAACCAGTGACATGGAAGGGACAGCTATAAGCTGTCAATCACTCTCAGGTATAGACACTGATTGTGAAGAGCAGTATAAACTCTATAAATGTCTTTGAGATATTGGGGGGGGGGGGCAGGGAAAAGTTATTTTGTAAGGACACCAAGACTGAATTTATGTCTGCAGAGCATATAGGAGTTGGGGGGATTTAGGAAGTTGTGGATAATAAGAGGTGGGATGTTGAGTGGACATACCTCAGCTATGCTAGGATATAAAGCCTGAGGAAGCACAGTGCCACTGTGACAGTCTCTGGGATGATCAGAGAGGCAAAACTGTATAACAGCTGGGATGAGGACAAGAGCTATCGAGGTATGTTGATCTGAACCCTTTGATGGTGTCTGGAGCAACAATGGACTCTTCCAATGAGCGGGGCTTATAGCCATGCTGCTTATCAGTTTATGGCAAAAATTGAGACTCCACTGCTCAGCTGCTGGAGATCATCAGACAATATGGTAGAAGCAGTAAATTTGGTACTACTTCTCCAGATAGCAGAAGAAACAACAGCAGTGAGGTAGTATAAGCCAACTTTTGGACAGCAGTGACATGGTGTAGGTGGCTGGAGGAGGTCTGATTTGGCTTTATGTTGGTCACTGATTTTCTGGGAAAAATTATGGTTGGTGTTGATGTCAACACAAAAGATTTCTCTCAAGGGCCTGGCTTTATGGGTGCTCAGATTTCTCCTTGTTTCTATTCCTATTTAACATCTACATGAAGCTGCTGGGTGAGATTAGTATGTTGATGGCACTCAGCTGTATTTCTTTGTATGGGCAAACCAAATGATGCTATCAAGTGCTTATTACCACCTATAAAGACCTACATGGTGTGGAGGCAGGCTAGTTGCAGGACAGCCTGTTTGTTTCTCAATTGCTTCTCCTTTCCCCATCAGAGCCAGCAGAAAGCACATGCTCAGTGTTCCTTCCATTAAATAGTGTCACCTTGTTAGAGTCAGGAATCATGCCTTTTATGTTGCACTGCCTACCATGTAGTAAACACAGTATGATCCTGATAGCATCTCATGAGAACCAAGGATATGGCTGTTTCCTGCAGTTGGGCTAGGGTGACTTCATGAAATCAAAAACAGAAAAAGCAACATAATGTAAAAAGCCCAGTAGATATAAGGGAACAGTGCAAAACAAAAACAAAAAACCACATCTCTATGTCATTTCCAACTCAGAAGAGCCAGGCCAGTACCCTAACCCAAGATCTTAGGAAGCAATCACAGTTTTCATGCTTGCTTGAAGGTGTGTGAGATGTCTCCATTTCTCTTTGTGCTTTCTACTCTCCTGGTTGATAAGTAGGGGAAATAATACAATAGTAATGAATCAGAGATTTAAACTCTAAAACAAAGCATTCTTTACCAGATATATAAAGCGTCCACTTTCCAGCCAAGCAGCTAAATATAACTAGAACTACTTCAGTGTTCTATTCCTACTTTATACTTAGTGGCATTTTTCTCTCCTCCCTTCCTTTCTTTAGTGAAATATCTGTCTGGTCAAATCTCTCCCTCAGTTTTTCCATGGAGACCATCTGTACCTTGGGGTGGTCCTTTCTTTATGGTCCTTTTTTTGCTGCAGCTATTTCCTTCAGATTGTGCCCTCCTCCACCAGATGTCTTACCCAAGGTATCCCACAAACAACAAACAGTTTCAGCAATGCAAAATTTGATCCACCCATATCAGAATTTGCAGCCTTCATTGCTTTTTCTTAAAACAGTGAGCTTCAACATCCATAGCTGCCTAGAATCCTTTATGATTTCCAGCCGTTCAACTTCCTGCTATCCTTCTAAAAATTTCTTCTTCCCATAAGTTCCTTTTCGAAGAATTCATCTTTGCCAGCTCAGCAGCTACCTTTCCCTTCACTTATTCTAAAATGAAACTAAGCTACCTCCTTCTGCTTCTACTAATCTGGTAACCAGAGCAGATAACCTTGTTTTGAGTCTCTTAGTAACTATATGTGAAAATGCTAAACGTTCATGTGTGAGAACAGGCTCACAATCTTTGTACAATCTTTGCTAATATACAGATACTATATGCCACTTTATACAATGCATATTTGGTGTGTGTGTGTGTCTAAAACTGCACTGCACAATTCAGAAATGTTTGCAGTCAGAAATGAAAATTGGATGGCTCATTTACTTGCAGCCATCAAATGGAATTGTCCCTGATCTTTAGAAATGACAGGGCCTAAAAATGAAGGCTGCAAGACAATCATCAAAAGGTGTTTGTAGACTTAGGAACTTAAGTTCATAATATGTCCGATGAATGACATAGATATGTACTATTTAGATTAGCTTAATAATACCTCTGCACTGAAATTTTTCTTGTAGCTATGTCACTAAGACATAAAATGGGAATTCAATCAATCAATTTTTCAATATTCTTTAAAATGAAGCAGGAGAACTGATATCTTTGAAGTCAAGTGATCCAGCTGGTTGCATGTAAGCTTTCTTTCCTGATTTTCAAATAGGATAAATTGAGAAAAACCCTCTCTTTAATAAACGAAAAATAGATGTCAAACAGTTATTTTGAGTGTATATGAGGCTAATTCACAACACAATGAGTCTACCCGTGGAGACTGGCCAGCCACCTTGTGGATTAGATGATCTTTGTGCTCTCTTACAACTCTACAATTTTATAATTTTTAAATATTGCAAAGTCTTTACTTTTTTTTAATCCCGCAATTCTCTCCCATTTGTGATATTATTCAAGCATTTACACTGCTCCTTTATCCCTGAAGAATGTCAAGCTCTTCAGCAGTTAACCTAAACTGCACTAGCTCCTGAAATATTGACCACAAAGGCAAGCTGGAAAACGAACATGGGTATCTTGTGAGGCAGGACCAATCCCTGAAAGGAAATGGCTGGCAGAAGGAAAACTATCCATACTACAGCCTTCCAATAACACTTGACTTCTTTGAGGTTGGGAAGGACTAGAAACAGAAAAATGTCAGATGCTGTGTGAATCCTAATCTAGTGTGAGCACCAGCCTACTACAGTTATCAATTAAAAGCAATATGGAAGGGAATTCTGCATCATCTTAAAAAAAACAGAAGAAGCCAGGAGCAGCGCAGGAAATGCACAGCTAGGCAGAAATGCCCATAGAGTTGCTAGGTGACAAATTGGATAGATCTGACCTATGATTCCTCTCTTGTCAACAGAATTGTTTCCAGAAAAGGAGCCCTAAAGCCATCAAAACTGTCCTTCTGTTTTTATGAATTGTATATTGAAAACATAACATAGTATTATGTTAATGTATTATTAAACAGAAATCAAAATCACTTTGCTTAACTCCAAAGAAACAGGGAGTAGTTTACCTGCCATCATAAAACAGATGTGCTGGCAGCAGTCAAAAATCTGTACAAATTTTGGAGCATCTCATCAATTGTACCAGAGGTGAAATTCAGCTCGTTCTAGCCGGTTCAGCAGAACCGGTAGTAGACATTTGAAATTGGCCCCGCCCACTCACCCAAGTCCTGCCCACCCACCCACCCAAGCCCCGAGCACACCCGCCCACCCAAGCCCCCACCTGCCCAAGCCCCTATTCTTCCTTATACGCGCTCTGTTTTTTTTACTTACCTAAATCATATGTTTTGAGTGTCTGCAGAGCCTTCCTGATGATCCCCGCTGCCTCTGGAGCCTCTAAAAGTCATTTAAAGTGCCATGCTGCAGCGCGATTGGTGCATATGCATGCACACCGAACCGGTAGCAAAACCGATTGGATTTCACCCCTGGATTGTACTCTGGCCACTTAAAAATGTAATAACTCCCCTTCCTCACCTTATTCTTTGTGATTATTATTTCTATCATATTAGAGGTCATTCCAAGTAGTTAAAATACAAGTTGGAGCATTCAAAAAGAAAATGAGCATTGGGTAGATTTGCTTGCTCAGTGAAATACAATCAAGTTATCATGTTTGGTTGTTTTTTTTTTACTGACTCCAAAATGCTCTTTCTTGTTCAGTCTTTGTTTTATGTCCTTGCAATCTCTTTGGGCTAGTGGTGTGCATCATAAAAAAAATATCCCTTTTGGAAATTATGCTGCAACAGCAAGGACATATTTTGTCAGAGAAATCCATACTGGATTCTTGTTTACCCAAAACCCCATTGACCTTTCTGAGAAGACTAAAATGGCTCCACTAAAAGTCAGAGGAAATGCTCATAAGAGTTATGAGAACAGGTCAGAATGAGAATGATGAAAGAGATAGACAGGCAGAAAAGACATATACAGTGTCTGGGCATCTATGCAAATTCCCAGCTTTCTATAAAACTGCTAAATGAGTTTTTGCACGCACAAAATGATTTTCTTTCACATTTGATCAGCTTCAAAGAAGGAAGAATGTATTTACAATATCGACAGAATTGTTTTAATTGTCCAACAAAGGTAATTAGAGCCGTAATGGAGGCTTTTATTAATAATAATGGGGCACATCAATGTGCTTGTAAACAATACAATAAAAAGTAGAAAAATAATAAAGCCAGTTCAAACTGGAAATGCCTCCCCAATTATATTTTATCTCCTATTTTGTTTTCTAATGATTGCATCCCTTGTATATCACTTTCTCGCCCAGAATGGTTTCTTAAGCCTTGTAAGAACAAACCTGAGATTTTACTGGTCCCAACCCTGCTTGCCTCTGCAGACCTGGTTAATCCCTGAGGTTCTCTGTCTACTTTTTGGGTATTCTGCTACTGGTGATTCTCTAATTCTGTTTTATTGCTGTTTGCTATTTGGAGACATGTTTTGTGTGTTGGGCAATCATCTAAATCCAATAAATAAATAAATTCTGCAGCCACTCAATCTTTTGCTTCCAGCTCTAAAGCAATATCAGAGTGCTTTAAAAGACCACTTGAATGAATGAATGAATTAATGAATGAAGTTGAATAGATGGATTGATAGAGAAAAAGGGGATGATCCTGACAGAGATATGTAGACTCTATTGCCTAGGCTAAAAGGACTGTAACATTTTTCAAGTCCAGAACATAACATTTGGAAGCGGCTCAGGCAGACATTTCCTGTGCATAACTATATATAAAACTATAAGAAAGACAGAAGTCTATCTAGTGGGTAAGATAGATAAATAGATACCTAGATAGATTTAATATAGGACTATCAATTTATGAGAGACAGATTTGAAAGGAAGGAAGAAAAGATAGAAGGAAGGAAAGAAGGATCCAAGGTGGCATGTAAAACATCATCTGTGCAGGCCACAGGTGCACTTACAATGGGCCACATGCTGCCCCCGGGCCGTATGTTTGACATGCCTGATCTAAATCATACCTACAGTCATCAGATGTGTGTTCATATCCAGCCTTCTATGGTATGAAGATTCCTCAATGCTTATCCTCATTATGTCCCCTCTATCTCATTCCCAGTTCACTGCAGAAACATCCTACAGCCTGTAGATACACACCTGTGGGGCAATCCTAATCCTCCATTCTTTCTTTCTTTCCTTCCTTCCTT
>JAEANM010010644.1:0-15690 GCA_017656035.1 Myanophis thanlyinensis
AATTTGCATGGTCAAATGTCAAAAAAATTAGGTCTTCCCCAGAACCATGTCAAGAGAAATAACATAAGTGGCCAGCTCAACAGCAGGCCTGCCATTATCAGTTAGTTCAAGCTGTCATCTCTACCTAGGATGGGAAGCAGTGGTCATTAGTTTTAACTCTGCAGAGGGAGGTGCAATTCTTTTTCATTGTATAATATATATAGGTCCTATTTTTAACACCACATGACAGTTTTTCACAGTGAACCCACAATGTTATGGTGCCTTTTTGACATGGAGGTGGTGTTCAGGACAGCAAGGAAAAGCAGAGGCAGAGGAAGAAATTTCCCATCAACAACTGTTAGCTGGAACATGCAGGAACTCAATCGCTGATTGGATAAATGCTCATTTAAGGTAATCACTTTATTTCAGGCCTATAATGACATTAACTAGCTTAGAATACAGGGAATTACATGAGCCAGAACAAATAATTGAATATTCCACTACCCGAGAACGTGAAGTGAAGTCTGACTTAATGTCATGCCATTTCAGAAGCTAGCAAAACCATGCAATTAGATAATAAGCTTAAAAAGCATAAAATTGACACACACACACACAGAGAAATGTTAATACCAAAATGATAAACTTTATAGACTCTGTGAAACAAACAAAATCCATATGTATCCAGTGCTTTATAATAATGATTTGCTGAACTGTCACTGAAAAAAGCTAACATGGACCTGATGATTCATAATCAATAATTTAAGGCACCAGAAATAAAGCAGAAAAGTTATTTTATATACATTTGTTTTCCCAAGTCCCACTGAAAAAACCCTGAAACTGTTCAATTAACACTGTGCCAAATGAACATGGTTTGGGATATAATCTGTCTACCTATCAAAGTATTTAGGCGTTACTGATGGATCCATTTATTTTCAGAAATATAATGAGGGTTAGGAAAGGATCTGTGAAATACTTTTATTCTGCTTCCAGTCAAGACAATTATTGTGCCTTGTCTCATTCTCAGCATTTAACAGCCAGTTTAAATCACAAAGCTTCTCATCTCCAATCTCTTCCCATTTTTCTTTCTACTAAAATAGAAAAAAGGAAGATGGACTAGCTCCATGTTTCTTTTAGCATTAAAAGGGCTTTGGAAGCCTCTGTAGTATGAATCTATTTGCAGACTTCAAAGTGTTTTCTGTGTTTTTGAATACATTATTTGGAATGTCTGCATATAGCTTAGGATATTCTGATTACTAACAATGCCTAAAGAGGGTCATCTAATATGATCTTCACATTAGACATGAAATATAAGACAACCTTCAATAGAATGTTAAGGCTGTGGATCTTGCCTTCTGTATTCAAATACTTCCAGAATTATTGAATTGCATAATGATGCAATTTTCAGTTGCACATAGGGACCTAAACTGAGAAATGAGAAAAGCCTCTTGGGATAGAATGGAGAAGGTATAGATATCACTAATACATAGTTTAAAATCTACAAATTAGTTTATTGTCAGGAAACAGCCAGGTAACTGCCTGTCCTTGTAGACTTTATTCTGCATTTACTTAAACCCAGCAGCTATTAATGCCTTTATATACCATTTAAGAAATACATCAGTGTTCAGTTTTGAAATGTGATTGATTATGTGCCATCAAGCCACTGTCAGCTCTTAGTCACCACATAAGATATATTTTCTCCTGGAGAATCTGTACCCATTTTGAAATGTACATGACTTGAAATTGACAGGCAGTTGAACTGCACATAAATTCACAAAAGAAAGCAATATGACGGCATCTCTACTTTTGTAAAATCTTAATTTTTATAGAAATAATATTACACTGAGAGTGTAAACCCATGTGTAAATTCATGTGCATCTGTGCCCTTCATATCAGAGGATCTCTTGTACTCCTCAGAACTTTGCGAGATCTCCCTTTTCATGGTGGGTTTCCACATATAGCAGTACATATATACATAACTCTGAAACCTAGTGCCTGGAGCTGATAAATCTATTGTTTTTCCCTGTGATGGAATAGGAATTGAAAGGGAGAGACTCACATAATTAGCTTCCTTTGTGGCTGTGATCTTCAGCACATATTGCAGCACGGGGACCAATGATATGTGTTTGATGATGTAATCATTGCAAGTTAGGTTAATAGGAGATGCCAAGATTTTTGCCCCTCCCCATGATAACTGTGTGTGTCTGTGTGTGGGAAATATTACGCCAAAAGAGATAACAAAAGCCTAAGGAGAAAGCTAAAACACATCATCTCCAGCAAAGAACATCCGGATCAGCACAGATTAACACCAGACAAATAATTAAGCAGAAAACAATATTCTAATCAAGGAATAGCCAAGGAGAAGACCACACTTGTACCACTGGCAGGGCGAGTTACTATATATAAACAAAGAACAAACCTCGCACTCACTAGTACTGTTGAAGTTGCCTAGTCAAGTAATGAAATGTCTGCAAGCAAGCAAGCAACCAAGCCCAGAGAGCATCAAAGACTCCACAACTACATTAGTGTGCGCTCTTCCCATAAGCTGTTACATTATGTAGAAATTGCCCCTCCTCACACTTCTAGTAGCAGTCTCTTCAATTCTGTTATTCTATTATATAAGGCCATCAATTCTGGCTGATTAAAACGCTAATCCTCATAGCAGTTAGCTTAATCACTGAATATTGGCAGGCTCTGTTTGTAATTACAATGAATCAGTTTTAGTATGATCGCCTTAAACTTATTTGTTTGCAAAACTGTTTGCATTCATTCATTCCTTTTAACCATTCCGTTTTTGTGCTATATGATTGGCCACCTAAATTGTATACTATTGTCTCTGCTCCATGACTGGAACTTTTGAAACACAGTAACAGAGCACACTTGATGAATAATGAATAACATATCACCCAGTTCATCCATGAGTAGTTTGGCTTGCATGAAAAACTGAATATTCACCTCATATTTTTTTTTAGCAAGAAGCTTTTAGAAATTCATTCCAAAAGAAATTGAGAATAAGGGACTTTGGAGGTACAGTCTTTTAAGTATTCACGCTGTTGCTTTCTTAAATCCTTTTCCTTTACTAATTCTGCTTGCTATCCTTGGAAATGTTATTAGACTCCATTTTTAAAAGATGTTTGCTTGGTGTCCATTGTATCATTAATGCTCTGTTTGTCATTTAATGTTGGGCCCTTTCTTAGGCTAAGAGAGAGCTCTAAAAATGTACTGTAATAGCAATGAGATAACTTGGCTATTCATCAAATTCTTAGGATTTTATATTGTGCTTTGTGTTCACACTTCAGTCTCTAGAGTGCTGTGTATTATATTTGTAGCACATATTTTTCTAAGAATTTCTAAGGCTGACATAAAGGGGAATTATCATATTTTACTTCTTACCTTGGTATTGTATATGGGAAGGTGAAGTTCAATACATGAGATGAGCAATAACAGCTCCAATGTCACATTTGTTTAATTTTGAATTAAATTTAATGTGGGTAAACCTAGACTTGGCTTGCTATTTTGCAAGAGTTCTGCAATGTGATCTTGCAATGAAATATTGAAGTTAGCTTGGACAGGGCTGTAAAATGAGGTGAAGACCTTAACACAATTTCAACACTTAGGGCAAAGCCAGACAGTGACATAAAAGTAGTACTCACTACTTCTTGAGCAAACAGGAAAGTATGTCAGAATTGTACGCCCTGACAGATGAGCCTTATTCTGCCTCAGTAATTATGCTGGTGAATTGTGGTGTCCTTACAATTTTAATGAAGAACAAGATAAAAAGAGTGATTAACAGAGTCCCTTGCTTTCTCTTCCACTCCCACTCAGCAACATCTGCTGATGGGGAAAAATATGAACTAATTGCTCTTCTTAATATGAGAGGGCTGGGAAAGTGTAGGCAGTGCTTTGAATGATTGGATTCAAAGTTGCCCTACTACTGATCAGAGGAATAGAGAAAGAGTGGTGAAGGGCACTTGGGATAAGCCTCCTTTTTCATCCCATAGTCCTCCTTAGTGCCAATCTCCTGTCATTCAGGTTAACTGTTGTGGAGAAATGAGGGGAAGTAGGGAGGAGACATATTTTATGAGCAGAAACTAACCTTAACTACAGAGGGTGATTATGCTGGTAGGAAGTGCACCAAGAATAGCTTCTGCAGTAAGCAAATGACATAGATGTAGGCACAATTGCCCCTCCAAAGGAATAAAAACAGTAACAATGATGGCTATTGAAACAAGCAGCAGAAAATCTGTAACACAAGCATTGATGACAGAGCCAGCAACACACAACATAGCTTTTGTTTCAAAAGAATACTAGTATAGTCTTGCTTTCTAATAAAGGTCTTATGCATTTCCAAAACATGCTATATTCATGTGGATAAGGAACTATGTAAAATTTAAGAAGCATTTTGGAATGTGTTGGTCAGGTACTACATGGACAAACATTTGTGTAGAAGCCAAGTGTCTAGTTTTGTCTTCAGCCAAAGGCCACGGAGGACAATGGCCAATGACTAGAAGAAAGGGAATAGGCCCACAATGGTTTAAAGTAATCAGTAAGAACTGAACAGATCCCAAGCTCTGATTGTGTCATCAGTGACATTGTTAATGGTATCCACAATTACTTATTAAGAGAAAATCACATTGGGAGAACTTATTCACAGATCTCTTGCACAATTATCAGTTTTCCCTTTACATCCCCATCCAACTAATTTACACCACTGGTTCTGGTGGAGCAGATCTTCTCCAAACTTACATTCACTAGAAGGTTATCTTGGTGTGAGAAGTTCACATTATTAAGAGGAAATCCCGAGATACTGAAAAGAGTGGTAGATTTTCATGGGGAGTGTCCAAAACTAATGCAATTTTGAATTGTGCCAAACATCTGAGGAAGGATTGCATTTGGAATGAACTTTCCATAGGTATGAAAAGTCCTGTTTAACTCTTCACTCCAATCTGAACCAACTACTGGCACTAATAGGAGCCAGAAGAAAAGAATAGAAAGTACAGTAAGCAGATTTCCTAATGGCCATCCAATGATATCCAGGTTAAGAGTTCCAAGCCAGATGACTTGAAATAACCACAGGAAGCTTGTCTTTGAAAGCTCTATGCTCTTAAGCAATAAACTGCTATTAAACTGAAACTGGGCCCAGCCCTCAAGACCAAAATTCCTAAAATCGTTTTAAAAAATAATGTAAAAAGTTGATCTCCTCTCAAGCCAATACATGGTATTGCTCTTTTTTGAGCAACTCAAAGTTTATTTATAATTTCAATGTCTTTGGAAGGAGATATTTAAAATGTTTAAAATGTCTGTAAAATTTGATACTGTTTACAAATACATAAGCTAAAAATACACCTTAAGGTGGAATACACACCTTAATGGTCTTACTTAAACCTCAGAAAGTTTGTCAGAAAGACCTTTATTCACATTCAACACTGGTTTTTCCTCTCTTGTATCACTTCTTTTTGTGGAGGTAATGATATAAGAGTATTATTAAGCTCATCTTGGACTCAAGTCTGGCCTGGTACAAAAGGGAACTTAATAGATTGCAAGGAACAAACCACTAGTCCCCCTATTTGAGTAGCTTCAACTTTTGAGTAAATACCAACTTCTGGCATTTGTCTTTGCCTTATCTATTAAGATACCCAGAAAAGACTCAAATGCCCTCCTTGTTCACAGCTATGCAGAAGAGAGGATTTTTAATAAAGCTAACTTGTCATGTGGGCTACACTAACGACAAAATTTCCTTTTCTACACAACTCTTACTGGTGTCTAAACCATGTGTTAAACTACACTTTATTCAATCCCTAATTGTTGTTTTCCTTAATTCATTGACATACAAATCTCTGGGCTCTGTTTGGAAGGATAGGGAAGAATGCCTTCTCCCAAATGGCTCTTCCCTAATTCAAAACACTGCAGATGTTTACTGCAACAACAATTTATTGTTCAGACTGTCCAGGGCAGTCACCTTCTTGGTCCCAATTGGGCTGCTAAATTAGTATCAAGTTGATTCTAATAAAAGAGGAACAGCAGCAACAAACGTTTATAATCTAGGGTGTAGACCGATGATGTAATAGGGGCAATCCATTATTATGGAATGAATTCAGACTGAGTTTTGACAATTGTTTTTTTTCAATGATTCCTTGAAAAAAAATGTTTTTCCTTTCTCTTGCACCTGGGGAATTTGGCCACTGGAGAAGGATATTCATTTGATGTTTTACATTATATATGTTGCTCTATTGATATGGCTAAATAAGGTTTATAATTGTATCAACACAAGTGGATCCAGCAAGTATCAAACATCAAGAGATTCTACCGTCATGTGAATTTTCCTCTTTAAATATCTGTCAAATTCTGGGCCTGTTTCTCCCTTTGCTAAGTATAGTGTATCTATATTTCATATGCAAATTCTCCTATGAGTGATTTGCCTATTTGGTAAGCTAGACTGCACCTGTAACATGTGGGATTGAGTTAAAAATGACAAGCAGACAAGCACAAAGCACATTATCTTGACAAAACCAGCCTCTGAAAATTAGCTTATGCCTGAATTATTAAAATAGCAAGAAATATTTCACTCAGCTATGCAGAAATGTTCCTAATTGTCCACTTTAGCTAACTTCCTTTGACTTCACAATTGGTCAATTTGCAGCAGGGCTTTGCAAATTCCTGCTCCCCCGTTAGAGGAAAGCTCAACAACAGTTCAGCCACCCTCATTTATTTTAATAACCTGCCAAGCAGACATGAAAACAGGAAAGCGGAAGGTGACAACGTGACAGGAACCTGACTTGTCAGAGCTACATTATAATCTAGTTAAACTACTTTCTGCCTTTCATTTCTTTTGGGGTAACTGGCAAACTAATTTTCAAATTACTAATTTTGTTGGCATTAATATCAATACTAAGCAAAGAAAACACTGATAACCCTTCTTCTGTTATTTTGAGAGCAGCTGAGAGGAAAAAACTATTTAAATAGAAATGGAATCTGTGAAATTTGATAGGTTTCAGGTTGTGGCTAAACTTGTAGTTTCATACTCTAAGATGAAACTTTGAAACTATCTACTAGGTTATATTTTATCAGCTTAATTTTATGAAAAGAGAAAAATTAAAAAAGTTTTTTTTTTCCCAAATCACTGCAGTCCTATCAATGTTATGGAAAGTGGTTACCATTTATCTTCCAAGGGGAATGTAATGCCATCCAGTTGTTTTTGTTCAGATCCTATTTTTCAGCCCAGCCTAGAGTTCTTCTAGGACTAAATTGTATTGCCACATGTATATTTTTATATATACAGTATACATAGAAGCTTCTCACCAAACCTCTTATCCTGTTGTTGGGACTAAATTTCTCAAGGTAGCTTAAGCAAATGGCTAAATTTGGCTAACCTGTACTCAGGTTGCATCTTGTAATATTATTCTAAACTTTAGGAACACCGATGAAAGAAATATATACTTTCCTTCTTAGGTATACTTTAAAAAGGCTAAGTCTCACCCATTTGAGCATCCAATGTTACAGCAGTGGTTAGGAAAGATTGCACAACAATTGAATCACCATTTTTGGCAGAAAGAATCCTGAAAATGTGATGCCCAGGATAAATTAGGTAGAAATCTGCACAGAACGAAACAGAAAATTCCCTTTCAATTCCTTATTGGGTCAAGTTTTACAACTTGCCTTCTAAAACAGCAGAAAGCTTCCCCTTAGCGTGGAAACCGGGGAAAAAACCTTATCTCTTAAATAATATCTCCATTTTAGCAAAGAAGGGAGAAAGACAGCGGTGGATATTTAGCTTGCCATTAGCATGTCTGCTTCCCGTTCCCAACATTTAAAAGCTTCTGTTTTAAACCCAGATAAACATGCCCTCCAAGAGCTGAGCAGTGCATGCCACAGAACAATTGAGGAAGGATCAAAGTGCCTGACAGATAAAACTGTGCTGGATGTGGTAAAATAAACAGGGCTTAATCCCTTTATAACTCGAGTAAATAAATACAGCTTTAATTCAGATACAGTTTTGCCTCCAGGTTACCGGGTTCTGTTAACACCTCTCTGTCAGCAGTAATACCATGTAAATGAGCCACTCGGAGCTCTTCCCCTTGCTTCTTGCCTAATCCTCTTCCATTCTTCTAATCATCCGACACACAGAGGCCAGTATCTATTTTCATCTGGCAAGATAAGATCTCCTAAGGAATTAAAGGGGGCTTCCACTTAGCTTGGCAGCAGCCCAGGCCTGGCTGTGATCTAGGGCTTTAGGGATTTCTCATTATGCGCTGGTGCATGCTGGATCGAAGACTTGCATTCCTGGCTACTGGATTTTTAATCCTCTTGCGACCAGTGTTAGCAGCTCCACTTATTTGAGATCTTTGATTACTTAGAGCTGGGCCTCTTTGATTGAGTGAACTTCAGAAGACAGCATGTGACTGCTGATTCCAAGTTAGGCGTTTTTAAGTAACTACTTGAAAAAAATACACAGGAAAACTCTAAGCTTTTCAATCCCTGTCCCCCTTCCTCCCCCTTAATTGATTTTCAGAAGATAACTATATGTACTCAAATGCAAAAAAAGTCCCATACAGAGAAAAAAAAATCATTTCAATAGAATGGTGGCTTGGGCTGGCATTCAAATATGCAATGCAAATCTACAAAAAAAAGTATGCATAGAAGGCAATTGGTATATGTATGTTTCTTACATTTTTCTACATAACATAGGGGTCAAATCCCAATGTAAAAAGATTTAATCACAACTAAAACAGGTCTTAGTAATCCTTAGAATATTATTTTTTACCATTTTCAACAATTACAGTGAATTACAGCACCACTTGGAAAGAAGAGCTGATTTGCTTAGAAAAGTTTGCCATGATTAGTAACAATTTTTGTCTGAATGTGTGATGTGAACCAAGATGCATCTTAAGCTTACCTGAATTTAAAACTATACCTGCATAGCTTACTACTCATTACATGACAGTTGCAAACTGCCTAGGCCCTAGTCTTTCATGTGTGGAGATTCTCAGACATCCAGGTCATGGTTGTCCCAAAGGTGCTTTTTCAAAAGGCTTTTCTTGAAGACGTTTTGCTGAACTGAAAGAAGAACTGAAGAAGCTTCTTGGAGGAGAGATGAAATGTCTTCAAGGAAAAACAGAGAAAGTCCAGTTGCCTTTTGAAAAAGCACTTTTAGGACTGCTTAGTTTTTCCTTCCACAGTCCCAGATAAGTAGAAGCTACAAGTACATCCATGTAGAATGTTAAAATCAGCTTGTATTGGCTCATAAGAGAATTTTCTGGAATTTAGTATGCTGATTGAGTACACAGCAAAACTACTGTGGCTGGTGTGCCAATCAGATGACTAATGGCATCACACATGCCAGAAAGCTAGTTGTTCAATGTTTACCAGCACATCACTTGGTATGCCATTATGGACTATGTGGCTAGTAGTGACACATTAATGGGCTTATTCAACTAATATTTCAGTTACTGAAGAAAAAGTGCCCATGACACTGTAAAAATGTAATTTATAGTTGAGTATTACCCCACAAACAAACAAACAAACAAACAGTCTGCTCTCTCTCCTTTGAGTTTCTGATGCTATTAGAAATAAGTCATGATGAAAGAGCGAAGGTGGTAATGTATAACTGACAATACTTTCCCCTCTTTTCTCAGTGCTTTAGGGCAGGGATCCCCAACCCCTGGTCTGTGGGCCAGTACCACTTCTTATTCAAGAAGCGATACTGGTCCGCAGCCTGTTAGGAACTGGGCTGCACAAGTGGCAGGCAAGCACGGGAGGCTTCATTTGTGAATGCATGGGATCTAGATTTTATGTGTGAAACCATTCCCCTCCCCCTACTGCTACTGGTCCATGGAGCCAAAATGTTTGGGGTCCACTGCTTTAAGGCATCCACCTGGGAATTTTCATGACACCTATGTTATGCAAACACACAGGACAAATTGCACCATTTAGTTGTCTAGCTATCCACATAATAGAGTATGATGAAATGGCTAGTTGCAGTTGGTACACTTCAAGATCTAAAATATGTTTACCTTACGATGGAGCCAGGAATTAGAAAGGAGGAAGCATATATCTAACACTCAAGTTTTGGGGAGTACCCAGAGAATTGGCTGGTTCCTTGTTTGGGCTGCCCTGTGTCATATTCTTTAACCAGACAAAAATTAAAGTGTGTGGAACGCAATTTAGTACATCCTCGTAATTACTGGCTTGGTTATATATGTAAGAACAGTGGCGAACATAGTTTTGTGTTAATGGATTCTCTTCCATTCTGCTGGTTCAGCAAGACTTCTACCAAATCTATTACTCTTCCACTAAAAAGCCCGAGCTCTTAATATTACTATATACAGCTGATGTTTTTCCACTTTACTGGAAATCTTGTTTTGCCCATCAGACATCTTGGTGTATATGTGTATGTATACCAGTTTGAAATTTACACTTGATAACATTTCAAGACTCACTGAAATAATTTATTCTTTTAAAAAAGTAATATATTGGCACTCAGGCTAAAATGCTGTCATTCCAATAATTATTGATTTTAATTTCCCTGTAAACTGCATATGATGCAACCTTATAGTTCACAGCATCCTGTATTTATGGCCTTATGGTTAAAGATTTTCCTCCGATTCCACAGATTTGCAGTTGTCATACAGAATTTCAAGAGATTAACACACACACACACATCTCTTAAACACATATTTTG
This sequence comes from Myanophis thanlyinensis, assembly GCA_017656035.1. Taxonomy (NCBI): domain Eukaryota; kingdom Metazoa; phylum Chordata; class Lepidosauria; order Squamata; family Homalopsidae; genus Myanophis; species Myanophis thanlyinensis. Next base: position 10,655 of record JAEANM010010644.1, read on the forward strand.
AATAATCTGCTTTTGGGGGGGCTGTTTTTTTTTTTGTTGGCTACTCAGAGTTGATTGACAAGGTTGTTTGGGAGAGAGAGAACAACTGCTATGGTGTTTTCCAGAAAATTATTTTGAGGTGTAGCTGGCAACACAAACTACTAAAATCCCATTTTATATTATGTGATCTGTGCTGGAGTGGGGAAGGGATCTTGGACCATCTGCTTAGACCAGAGGATTCTAGTTTTGAACAACAGTCCTGGTATATCAAGTTCCAGGTAGAGTAAAACTTTAAGTTTCCAGAGTGGTTCTACTTGGCAGAATATGATAGAGACTCTGGCATCGAGAGCATCCTTTCCTTACAGAATGTTTATGGAGATTCTTAGTCATCCAAGTCATGGTTGTCCCAAAGGTGCTTTTTCAAGAGGCAACTGGACTTTCTGGTGTGCTGGTGAAGTCCTGTGAATTGTTGATGTGATGGGTGGTGTTGCCAACTAGGGGAGCTAATAAGGTAGTTAGATGTTTTGCAATGTTGTAGGTGACACAGTTGATACTCCTGACCATTGGTCTCAGTGGAGTTCCCTCTTTGTGGATTTTGGGGAGTCCCTATATGCATAGGATGGCTTCCCCAGGGTAAAGGCAGCAATTTCCAGACAGTAAAGACCAGAAAGTCTAGTTGCCTCTTGAAAAAGCACCTTTGGGACTTTCCTTGCAACATCTTTTTGATTGGGGTAGCAAGGAAGCATCATCTATGTACACGAAGCTTGACAAAGAACTAGTTTGACAAGCCCCTATTCTAATGGGATTACAAACTCAATGAAGACACAAGGGATACCAAGGCCAGGATAAATAACAATGTGCGATTATTTCAGAAACATTCACTTGAGTGAATGAGAATTGGTTAAGCCTTCATCAGAAGGGATGCATAAGGATCCTTGGGATGTGAAAGGAAAAGCACTAGATAGTGTCTCTGCATTGAGAAGTGCATTGAGAAGTGAAAGGAATTATCATTGTTTTCCTTTTTTAAAACAAACAAGCAAAAAATCTCCAGGTCTGGTCTGAGTCCTAACCAATGGAAGCCAAGTATGCAAATTATATTAGATAGGAATAGAAGAAGGGAATTGCTTCAGCTGATGGCAGGCTCATGCCGTTAGAATAAACACAGTCTTTTGTAGGCAGCAGGTGTAGAAAGCAGATAAATGTGGCTGGGCAGAAAGGGGTAGTGGTAAAACACCCATGCATAGTAAAGCATCATTTGCATAATAAGTACCCATCAGAGCTCATCCACTTCCTTGCCAAGTTATGGACTACCGAACAAAGGAAGAGTATTAAATAAGACATGGATTAATTAAGCTTCTATACAACTGGAAATAAGTTGGTCATTTGTTTCTTCCTACCAAGACAAAAATTGATGTATTGAGGCTTGTATTCATAATGGGCATTGCCTGAAATACAAAAAGGATTCCTATTAAGATCTGTAAGAGGAGAACATATGGAAATATAGTGGGATTGGCAACACAATACTGCAAAGTTGTTGCTTTTTTGAAAACAAAGCACCTTTAATCATGCTAGGATGGTATAAATCTTTCAAAAGAAGTACTTTGAAATGCAGACAAGCATGTATGAAACATCTGTTTTTCAATCAAAAATAGCTGGAAAAAGATGTGATGGCTTTTTTTAAAAAGTGCTTAGCAGGCACCTCCACATGTTTCAAAGCCTTTCCAAGTTTTTTTTTTGCCAAACTACTAAGGATGGTCCTCTCTTAATGGGTTTGTGGGTTTCCATCAGAGGTGAAATTCAGCTAGTTCACACCGGTTCTATAGAACCGGTTATTAGAAGAAATCTCCTTTTGTTTTTTTCCCAGTTTGCAGGGTTAATCCTTTAAAGATTAACTTTACAGGGTTAATCCTGTAAATAAGGCAATTGTTTCTAGCTAATCTTTATTGCCTTGCTCACAGAAACTGCCTCTCCCCTTATTACATTGTAACTTTGGTGAAGTTTAATTCTGTGCTTGGTGATGTTTAATCCTGTGGCCATGTCCACAGAACCAGTAGTAAAAAAAATTGAATTTCACCACTGGTTTTTGTCTCCATTTTTAAAAAGTGTTTAACTTACTGAATATTTAGGGATCTCATTTACCTAAATGGAAATGAGACCACCAACCACACAAGCAATCTGGAATCCCCCTTTCCATAGCTATTTTTAAAAATGGATTAATCATAAGCCATGCAATCGGTATTGCTACTCAGCAACCATGCACAGAAAGCTTTTCTTTGTTGATCTATCCCCAACCTGGCCCAGGTTTTTCCGTTGTGCACCAACTGCTTTTGTAATTGAGTTCATCCCCCCTTGCTGCTGTTTGTCTTCTTCTTTCTTCTGGCATTCCCGGCATTATCAAGAAAGAGCTTGCATGATGCATGGTTTATCCAGAATACAAAAGCTTTAATACTAATTCTGTCCTGCTTCTCCATAAATAAAATTATGGTGACCTTTGGAGTTGTAGAAATCATAGCATACCCATAGGCTATTCTCTCAGATCTTGTAAATAAGGACCTGAGCCAAAGGTTTAGTTTGACAATCTACCTACTATAATCCAAGATTTGCAATCCAACAACAGATGAAAAGAGGGAAAGTGTTGAGTTGGGTGATGAAGGAGGTGAAGATATGGCTAGAACAAAACTTCATTTCAAACTGCACAATAAGTGAAAATCCAGCAACATCAGTTTGACAGCTCTCCTTTTTATAGGGAAGCTGTCAGGTGCCTGAGCCAATCATGAGCCAAGGATTTCCTGCTTCTGTGGTGCTTTTGCGCCTAAACTATTTACAATACACAACACTCCTCCCCTCCTGGATGGAGCATTGACCAATCCCTGTTTACACTTGCTACGTAGTTATGTACAGTAATTGGGGCCTTGGTTGACCTGAACAGTTCAGTTGGTGAAGCAGCAGTAACCTGTTCGGATGGGTTCGCTGCTGCTCTTGGCTTGGCCCTCAGAACCTTCTGGATATTCTGTCTGAGCACTGCCAGGCCCATTGTCGGACACTAGGAGTAATCTGTGTGTGGCTAAAAGGTGCTGCAGGCATGACAGATTCTAATATTAGACAGATTCTAAAATTTCCTGCTGTAGCAGTTTGTCTATCTGCTGGTCAATTTTTTCTTTTAGTGTGAAGGGCATTCTCCACGGCTTGAACCATATGAGGGACCCCTTGTACTTGTCTAGACCCCCTGCGAACAGCTCAGCAAATTCCTCCATCAGCTGTCTGAATTATTCTGCTTTGGTTGCATTCACCCCGCTGATGTGAAGTGCCAGGGCTTTGGACCCATTCCAGCCCTAAGAGGCTTGGCTAGGTTCCGTCAATGATAGTCAGCTCCAATGGATCCTTAAATTTCTTGAAGCTGACTTGCACAGTTTTCCTGCCCATCACAAGGATTTGATTCCCTTGATAATCATTTATAATGATTGGCTGGGCTTTCAGTTGCCTTCTTTGAAAGTTTGGTAGGATTTGTTGGTGCATTGTCCAAGCTAAAATGGTCAGGGCAGATCTGGTGTCGACTTCCATTTTGCATGGACTGACTTTGAGTTGTACAGTTGCTCCTTTATTTCTGTTCAGGCTGACATTGGTTTGGTGTGCCTTCTGCCTTGATTTCCCTTCTACCTACTTCTGGGGTGTCCAGTCTTCCATATTTCTTGTTTTTGGTGGGGTCGCTTGTCCCTTCATCTTAAATGCACTGGTTGGCTGGTTCGACAAACTCTAGTGAGAAATCATTTTCTCTTGCACCAGTGACAGATGGTGTGTTTGAACCAGCAGGACACCCGGAGGTAGTTCCTCCCGCATCCCACACAAATTTGGCCATTGTCACATGGGTGGCCCCTTTGCAAGTCCATTCTGAGACTTCTTCCTCCTTACTCTGTTTGCTAACTTTGTTAGTCCCCGTGTGGTGGACAGCATTTGCCATTTTTGTTTTTGGTGGGCTCTCATTCTGCATGGTGGAGGAAGTCTGTCTTAGGGAAGCTGCTGACTGTTGAGAGCTTTCTGTGGCTTGGGCTATGTCTATAGCCATTTTCAAAGTCAGGTTGGATTTAGCTAACAGCCGGTGTTGTAGCTGCATGTCTGTCATCCCACAGACTAGTCGGTCGATGAGGCATTCCTCCAAATCTCTAAATTCACAGTTCTGGGTGGCCAGGCAAAGTTCAGTTACATATTTGCTTATGGTTTCTCCTTTTTGTTGAGATCTTTTGTTGAACTCATGCTGCAGGACTGTCTTTGAGGGTGCTAGCACATAATACATTTTCAGCATTTCTTGAAGTTGTGACCACAGCACTTAGTCCACTGCAGTTGTGGCTGCGAGTGCCTTTGCAAGCAGGAACACCCGATTGCCACAATAACTAAGAAACAAGGCTCAAGTGCACTCTTAATTCAGGTCTTGGAGGTCATTTGAGACCAGGAACCTGATGATAAAGGATACCCAATCTTCTGTGGCGAGGCCAAAGGTGTGGTGGGTGTATGAGTAGCCATTCTTGCACACAATGAGAATTTTTCATGGTCACTTACTCGATACGCCCCTGGCCGGGTTTCTTATGCCACTTGTGGTTCCCCAGATCCCACCTTCATCACCAGTGTTGAGTTGGGTGATGAAGGAGGCTAAGACATGGCTAGAACAGAACTTTATTTCAAACTGTACTCTCAAACAGTAAACAAAAACCCGGCAACAGTTTGACAGCTCTCCTTTTTATACAGGAACTTAGCCAATCATGAGCTGAGGATTTCCCACTTCTGTGGTGCTTTTGCACCTAAACTATTTACAATACACAACAGAGAGAGGGAGAGAGGAGAGAGAGAGGGAGAGTGAGACTGAGAGAGTGGTTTGAGACTAAATAAAACTGTTCAATACGTGACATCACTCTATTGACTCTAAATCAGAACTGAGCAATATATGGAGGCTCAACAATGGATGATCTCTGGAGGGCACAGGACAGTGGTTGTTCCTCTGTCCTGGTCCTATTAGATCTCTCAGCGGCTTTTGATACCGTCGACCATGGTATCCTATTGCAGCG